>JAVIXY010000107.1:0-127296 GCA_033030565.1 Fusarium nematophilum
ACACGTCACCTCTTTGCCCACGGCAGCAGCATAAAAAGCCTAACTAGAGTTAGCGGTCAAGTTTAGAGACTGAAGGACAAGTGCATACCGACCTGCTGCCCTCCCTCGCTGGCTCCCAGTCAATTCAATCTTCAATCCATTATCATCATCATCATCATCATCATCATCATCATCATCATCATCATCATCATCATCATCATCATCATCATCATCATCATCATCATCATCATCATCATCATCATCATCATCATCATCATCATCATCATCATCATCATCATCATCATCATCATCATCATCCTCCATCATCAAAAGCAGCCCCCGCGAAGATGGCTATTCAGCAGTAAGTAGTTATTCAAAACATAAAATACGTGCACTGGCTGCTGCTTACCATTTCGACGAGCCAGTGTCCAGTTCATCGACAACCGGACCGTCTTCCAGTACGAAAACTACAATATCGTTAGACAAGGGTGATAGAGAGGGATGAGTATCATTTATTCTTACCTGGGAGCAATTTACCGTCGATCAGGTCGCCGTCATCATCAGCAACGAGCTTGATGATGTGAAGAGATACCACCTTGCGAGCCTATCGAGGCATATACGCGACAGCTCGCTAGGCAGCCTCAAGGCCGCTGCGCCGAATGCCGACCTCAGTCTAAAGCAGGAGGTCGCTAAGGAAGAGCATAAGCTTCGATCCACGATGGATGGATAAGTCCCAAGAACTCACATTTGGCAATCTTCGGTTGCGACCTTCTGTTGCTGCCGACCCTCGTGAGCCTCAATCCGTCGTACAAGAGGTTCATTGACGAAGAGAAGCGCCGGCTACAGTGGCTTGCAGGTAACCTGCAAGAGCTGCAAGAGCCGCAATACCGCCATTTCGTACATCAGTTGCGAAATGAAGTGGCCCTAATTCGATTAGTTTATTTAAAAACGCGTCTGATGTCTACCGGGTTACTTGCCAGTGTTCCAAGCACTGCGAGGCCTGCAAGGAGGAGGGCTGGTGCAAGGAGCAGCAGCCGTGGAAGGAGCAGCTGCTGCTGTCGTTGGGGTTGATCCGTGGGTATGTGACGGAGTGACTGCTAGAATTAATGAGAATGGGCTGGACACCATGTCGAGGACAAACTTACTGAGTCGTTGGCCGTGATGGATGGCTGGTTGGTTGGTTGGTTGGTGGTTGATTGGTTGGGAGGGAAGTTGAAGTCTGCTGATGCGAAACAATACAAGTTAGCATTCAACGCGGCAGTCTAGGCTCCCTAGGTAATACAGACGAGGAGGATAGCTTGGGCTGGGTCGTCAGCGCTGGCACACAATATACCCATCACGGGCCTGAGAGGGACTTACAACGGGTTGGCAAAGCAGTTGAAATGAAACAAATTGAACTGTGATTGGTCAAAGATGCAAGATGATACACGTGACTTGCCAAAGCCGCAGGTTAGAGCCATGTTCTTGGACGCAGAGGGGGGGGGGCCATGGACTTACTGCAGCAGCACAACAGAAGCACAACAGAAGCACAACAGAAGCACAACAGAAGCACAACAGAAGCACAACAGAAGCACAACAGAAGCACAACAGAAGCACAACAGAAGCACAACAGAAGCACAACAGAAGCACAACAGAAGCACATCATGTCCCTTCGAAAAGGGAATGGGGCTGCTTCTTGCGGGGACCGAATACCGAGTACTCGCGGGGCCAGGCGTATTGGTCGATGTCGAAGTAGGTCATGGCCCAGTCAGCCACGGTGGATGCCTGCTCTGTCATCAGGCGTCTAAAGTCATCAAAGTCCACCTTCTTCCACAGGTCCTGTCTTGCCTGCTCCAGATTCTTGCATTGGACAAACATGTGGAAGGCGCTCTGCTTTGGGGCTCCGCAAGAGCACGCCCGGGAGTCGACAAGCTAGAGGCACACCGGGTTGTCAGACGTTCCCCTCTCCTCGGGTCCGCAGTCAAGGGCGGGGGCATACCTTCTTCTTGTACAGATGATCGTTGAGACTGATGACCTGGGTCCTGCATTGCAGCAACATCGTGCTCTGGGCGCGGGTCAAGCCCTTGTAGTACTGCAAGCTCTGAGGTCCCCAATCCTCGGCCATTGCTGGGCAAGGTTGCTCGTTTCTCTCCGCAGCCCTCTGCGCGCTGCGGCGGCGGTGGTCGGCCCACAACCCGGCGCTCTCGGTGGTGGCAATGTCCCGGGCCTTCTTGTTGATGGCCTTATTCCGCTTCAAGGGTATGTCCCACCTCATCTCGCCCCCGCTTTCGGCGCGGGCGATGCACTCGTTTCTGACTTCATCACAGAGCTTGCGGGCTTCCATATCAAGCAAGTCGTACGGGTTGACCTTGGCATTCTTCCTCTGCGGAAGCTCGGGGGCGTTGTCGACGAACGAGACGTCATCCTGGATCTTCTCCGAGTCGGCCAGGCACCTCGCCCTCTGGGCCATGGCGAGCCGGGACAGGTGCACGCCGATGCTCTCGATGTTGAGCTCCTTCTCAAGAACTCGGAGCGGGGTTCCCTTCATGGCGCCGGAGATCTGCATGAGGCAGGCATGCTGCAGAGAGTCGAGCCGGGCCAGGTGCCTCTTGGTGAGGCGCCAGCTCAGGCTGTGCACGTTGCTATCCACGAACCACGCGGCGCAGGCGTACGAGATGGATGGCCGGATCTTGGTCAGGTACAGCTGTCTCATTCCCTTCAGCGAGGCGCCCCAGATGGACCCGGACATGCGCTGCAGGTACCGCATCTGCCTGAGCACCTTGGAAGTGATGTGGTCGATGTGCGGGGCCCAGCCCAGCCGGCTGTCAATTATGACCCCGAGGGCGCGAGCCTCCGTCTTGAGCTGCTCATCGGCGTTGGTGAGCCCGCGGATCTTGGGCAGCAGCCGACAAGGCTGGGATCGGGACCACGGCGCCCTGAAGTGCATCACGTAGTACTTCTTGGGCGAGAACTCGACGCCGACGTCCCGCGCCCATTCCATGATTCTCTCGTGGACCATCTCCAGCGCCTCGCAGTTGAGCCCATACTCTGGCGACACGGCCAGCAGGTACGTGTCGTCGATGTAGGCGAAGGTGTAGATCTTTGCCGGCGCGTCCCGGACCTTGTTGGCCTCCTCGATGATGGGGGCCGCGAAGAAGAGGAAGAGGATGGGGGACAGCGGGCTCCCCTGGGGGATGCCGATGTTGACCCAAAACGGCTCCGACGTGGACCCCCGCATCTGCAGGACGGTGCTGCGGTCCGAGAGAAAGGACCAGGTGAACATGACGAGCCAGTCGGGTATGCCCTTGTCGACCAGGACGCCAAGCTGCTTCAGCCGGTCGATGAGGTCGAAGGCGCCCTTGATGTCGAGGCTGAGCAGGGAAGCCATCAGCTTCTTGGCCCAGGCGCCATAGACCCGCCGGAGGAGCCCCTTCAAGGCCTTGGTCGTGCACTTGCCGGCGACGCCAAACTGCGTGTTGGGGAGGAGGCCGTGCTGGACGGCCAGGTCCTTGAGGCGGTTGGCAATCATCTTCTCGAGCAGCTTCCCGATGCTGGGCAGGAGGGCGATGGGCCGCCAGCTCTTGGGGTCGGCGTATGTGTCCTTCTCCGCCTTTGGGAGGACGACGGTCGTGGCGTGCTTGAAGCTGGATGGGTGGTGCGAGAGTCTCAGGCAGGCGGCGAAGGCGTGGGCGAGGTAGGGGGCGACGACTTCGCAGGTCAGCTTGAGGGCCTCGTTGGAGATGTGGTCTGGGCCCGCTGCCTTGCCGGTCGGCAGACTCTTGATGAGGCGGACCACCTCGGGCACGTCTGCCTCTTGCGATGCCCAGAGCTGCTTTCTTCGAGGGTCGAGGCGCGGCCGGGCAAGCGGGGGCGCGGCTTCGCCGTGGCTGGTGTCCTGCCACGTATGCTCCATTAGGCAGCGCGCCTTGTCCTCCTCCGTCTTATGCACGACGCCGTCGGCGGTGAGGGGGGGCATGTGAGGCTGCTCCCTGGGCTGGCACAGCGTCTGGGCCAGCTTGGCTGTCCGGTACAGACCTCGACTCGCCCGCGCTTTTCCGGCGACCCAGTGGCGCCACCTGTTGGTCGCCTCGGCCTTCTCATGCTGTTGTCTCCGGGCAACACACAGCTCCCAGTATCGCCTCCACCGGCGGCCGGGCGAGCGCCGGAGATTCTTCAGGGCCGACTTCTCCAAGTCCGCCAGGCGCTTCAGGGCGGCGCCGCCGCGGGCTCCACGTCCAACGGTGCCCGGGACGGGAGCGTGCGGCACCCAGTTCTCCGTGGCGCTCTGGAATCCGCCGAGGATCTCGCCCATGTACTCGTCGATCTGGCTCTCCGTGTCGAGTTCCGGAAGGCCCAGCCGCTGCAGCTTCTCGGTGACGTGCTGGACGAACTTTTCCCTGTTTGCCCTCTTCCACTGGTAGCGCAGCTTGTATTCCCGGGCCGGCGGGACATCCAGGGCGGTTTCGATGACGCGGTGATCGGACTCAAACCCCGGGACATGGCGGACCCGGCAGTGAAGCGTGTGGATGGCAATCTCCGCACTGGCGAAGGTGAGGTCAATGGTCGAGGCGCCCTTGTTCTCCAGGATCCCGGGGCTGAAGGTGACGGTGCCGGGCTCCGTGAGGCACTCCATGCCGGCCGTCTCCAGGCCTCGACGTAGGCGCTTTGCCAGGGGGCAGGCGGGCGAACGCTCTGCTCGCCGGCCACCCCACCACGGGTCATGAAGATTGAAGTCGCCCAGCAGGAGGTCCCGCCCGGAGGTGGTCGTCTCGGCGACCAGCTGGTCGATGTCGACGGTCTTGAAGCGGTTGTAGACGCTGTGGATGCAGATGGTGCTGGCGCCGGGCAAGCTCAGAGTGAGAGTCGCCGCCAGCCCCTTGTTTTTTCCGCCGTGGTAGCTCACTTCCCAGTCACTCTTGGGAATTGAGCTGTGGACGAGGAAGCACGTCCGGTGGAAAGGGTGGCCCTCCTTCTCCTCCTTCGTCTTGCCCTTTGGCAAGGTCGGGTTGGGGGGGATGTCCTCCTTGGACTTGTCCTTTTGCGAGTTCTTGCTGAGAGGAACGAACTTGGCCTTGTCGCCTCTGAACGCGGGATTGTCGGCTTCGCGGAGCGTCCTGTCAGTCTCGTAGGACATGTTGTACGGCGAGGCCCCCAACCATGGAAGCGCTTTGGGAGGGTCTTGTATCGCAATCACATCCGGAGGGCGATGCGAGCCCGCGACATGGCGCAGGAGACTCCTCATCCTGGACTTGCAGCCCTTGACATTGGCCTGCAGAATGATGAGACTGGAATCCCACAAGGACGGAGCCTCCGGTTCGGCCGGCTCTTCCGCTTCCTCGGTGCCGGAGCCGCCCCTCGACATGGTGAGAGACGATGCCTGGATGGCCGAGGCTGCTAAGAAGCTGCAAGGCGGAGGAGGTGTGTGACGGCGAGTGCCTCAGGGGGGGGCACGTGGTGCTCTGGAGATTCTAAGCTCGTGGAGGGCTCAGGACTGAATTTGAGGTATATTTGTCACGTAGGTTAGGCGTATGTGTGTGTGTGTGTGTGTGTGTGTAAGAAGGAGAGAAAAAAGAGAAAGAGGGGAGGAAGAGAGAGAGAGCTTGGTTAATTTTAATTTTGAAGAGGAAGAAGAGCTTGATGAGGTCTACAGAGAGTGGCCTTCGCCTCTATATGTATTCCGGGAGCGTCGACGATGTGAAAACAAGTCGTGTTTTCTCTCATCGTGGAGGCAACCTGCAGTTCAAGGGGCAACAAGCAGCCAGAGCAGTGTCCCATCCCAGGACTTGCCTCTGTGTCTGAGAACGAGATCTTCAAGCCTAGTGACATGGTTCCAAGTCTCGATTACATGGCTCAAAGTCTCGATTCCACAACTCCCAGTCTGGGTTCGATGGTCCAAGTCCGAAGTCAGCCGCCCTCTCGACACATCAAAGGACTAAAATCGACTGGAAATTAAGATAGGCCTGTGGAAATGAGCTATCATGGCCTAGAACACTGCGTAATCAACTACCGAGCGTCAACCATATCGACGGCGTAGGAGACTAGAGTTGCTAGTTGCTAGTTCTCTCACACAACGTGGCGGAGACAACTCCCGCCTCATGCCGCTACCAGTTCTCGTTTATCGTCAAGGCCCGGGCCGCTGCCGGCCCCGGACTTTCCCCTCCCCCCTTTCCCCCACTACCCCACCCACTACGCCATCCACCATCCCTCAGCCTCACTCAGCCTCACCGGCTACTAACGTTTGAGTGTGGCTCGAATTGCTTTTGTCCTGACGGCCTAAAACACCAAAGAGGTAAACCGAGACGGAAAATCATGACATTTTCAGTCCGTATGGACGGACGGATTCTTGGCCGCTTGGTCATCCCGCTGAGCTGATGCCACTTGTAATTTAACCCCCATCTTGGGTGAAAAAAAAAAAAGGTCTGATGATCGCCTGGAACTATGAAGAGTTCATGTTGAGCCTTTCCTCCCTTGCGCCCGTTTGTATCCCTTTGCCGCGTAACGTGTCACACGCTATGCAGCCTCACTTGATATCGATCCCCGGAATCTGCGTCCTCCGCGAGTCTACTCCTTTGTGGCGTCATCAGCAAACTCCCCGAAGAAGGTCGTCGACATGCTTGGAAGATGTGATGGCATTTGATTACGAGCTCGAAACTGGTCCCTGCAGGGGAGCGAACTTGTTGCTATGGTTATGATTTTTCCCTCATTAATTCTGTTACGTTGTTGTTGATACTTGTCCTGGTTGCTGCGGCTATGTTGTCCTCGCCCAGTTGAAACTTGAATCGATGCCGATAATGGCAGCAACCAAATAAACAAATAAATAAATAAACAAGTAAGCTAGCTAGCTAGCAAAGAGGCAGGTAGGCAAACAAACAAGTAACTAACTGAATAAACAAGGAGATTCTCGTATATAGCCTCATATTCATCTCGCTACTTCATCTCGATCATCAGCTTCACCAGCTTCACCAGCTTCATCAGCTTCATCAGCTTCATCAGCATATCTAGTCCCTGCCAACTTCTCGGAAACTCCGCGTCAGCAACCATGCCACCCGTCCCCGCAAAACCAGTCAGCGCAGTCACCAAGGAAGATTTCGACAAGCTGAGCAAGCGCCTCTCCCACCAAATGCAATCGAGGCTGTGCCGAGCCCTCGACGTCATCGAGGCCAAGACGCAGGATGTCATCAACGCCATGGACCGGCTGACGCAGGAATTCGCACAGATCCTCCCCGATCCCCTGACCATCGAGCGTCCGGTCATCCATTACAGGCTCGAGCTGGACAGCGATGCGCAGCTGGTGCGGGAAATGAAGCAGGCAGGCATGCTCGCCAAGTTCCAGAGCGAGGGTGGGATCTGGGAACACGTCGTCCAGGTGAGGATTCCTCCCAGCCCTCAGGCTGCCAGCTCGCCCGGCAGCCCCGGCTCCAGGACCGCGCATCGACCCTGCCTGAGGCTGGAGGTCAGCAGCGCCGAGGCCGAGGACGACATCAGGAAGCACGCGGCGGATATCAGCAGGATCCTCGGGCTCTCCGTCAACTGCCGGGCCATCCCGCCCGAGTATCTCGTCCAGATCGTCGGCCTCTTTAGGGAGGATGGTGACGATGGCCACCAATATGCGGCGCTCGTCGGGACGGCAACCAAGACGGATGTCAAGCGCGCATTTTGGACGCGGAATAAGCTCGTGCTGTCGCTAACCAAAGATGACGATGCACGCCGCCTCTGCGATGAGGGCGTCAAGATCCATGGTCGCAAGTTCCGAGCCGTGTATGTGCTGTTCACCTCTCAAGACGGACTGTTGCTGACCCGTTGCGCCCAGGGGATATGACCGGCGATCCGCCGTCAAGCTCTGCTACAAGTGCTTTGGCCCTGGCCACCTGCAGGATGAATGCGCGTCAGCCGACTTCCGGTGCGGGAGGTGCGCCGGGGAACACGACGTCAAGACATGCCCCAGAGGGACCCCGGCCAAGTGCTGCAACTGCGGGAATGACCATGAGGCCTGGTCATCCAAGTGCAATGACCCAGCGGTTGCGAAACAGCGCAAGATAAGCGCGAGGCACGCCGGCGAGGGCCCTGCTTGGGCACGCAGGCCGAACCCCTCCAACGACACCCCGGGCGCCGAGGCCACCACGCAGAACCGAGCTCCGGATGCGCCCAGAAGAGAATCGCCAGGACATGGAGAAGCGTACTCAGACTATGGTTCGTCTCTCTCTGATTTGTCGGCGCTCCTCCAACAGAGCCTGTCCCACCCGCCTGGCCAGACTCGACCGACAACCCCGCCTCGCGCCTCGCGTGGGCAGCAGGGTGAGTCGCTCTGGAATTTGGTCGCTCCATCGCCGCCCCAGACTCCCGAGGAAAGAAAGGGACCGGGACGACAGGTAGGAAGGCCAAGGACGGGGTCGCCAGGCGCAACCGACGAGTCTGACGAGGAATACAACCCTGATCAGAGGAAGACCAGGGGAAAGGGGCAGGGCGGTAAGGGCGGCAGCAACAACAACGGCAAGGCTCAACAGCCTGTACAGGGAACACGGCGTCCAGGGAGACCACGAGGGAGCAAGAACAAGAAGAAGTGAAGGATTGGGCTGCGGCTATGTGGCCCCATGGAGTGAGTACGTATCAGGTTTCTGTTGAATGTTGCCATTCAGATTGAAGAGGTAGACGAGGTTGGTCTTTGTTATTTTCTAATTATGTATACCTACTTCTATACCTGCTGTTGTTTTATATATATGTACTATATTTTCAGTTTACCATCCTACCGAGCCTCTGTACATGTTTACCTCTAGGCCATACACCCCTTGATACCCGCTCTTATATATGTGGTCCATACCAAGATCGTAGATAGAAGACCCCTTGACGCAAAAGGCCTGACCGCTGTCCAAAGTCCGAGCAGAAGATCCCGCAACTCAGGAACCAAAGGACTCCCCTGCTGCTACCGACATATAAGGGCAGCCATCCCAGTCGCAAGTATTCTGTTGTGCTGGTCAGCCCATTTCCCACCCAAAGGCAGACACCCTTCCCTGTCACATACCTTGTACACGTTGGTCCCCCACCAGGATAGGTGCTTGGATGCACCAGTGTAGAACACGGCAAAGAATATGATGATGCCGGCGATGGCCACCGAGCAGTCCAGCGCCGAGCTTAGAACAAAGTTGAAGCGGCGCCACCAGCTCTCCTTGCTGCGCTTGACGAGGACGCCAAAGATGAGGCCGAACAAGGCCCAGCTGCCATAGTTGGTACCCGACGCAGGAGGGATGTAGTGCAGCCCACCAAGGAATAGGGGGACATGGATCTTGGACAGCCATCTGACCTGCGGGAAGACCCTCTTCTTCAAGAGGTGCACAACGACCGGGAGGGCAGCGCCGACGAGGAAGAACCAGAGCAGCGGCCTGTACAGAGCCCCCTGCTCGAAGAACCGGCGGGGGCCGAGGGCGCCCCAGACCATGCTGCTGTTGAAGTGGGTGCGCGAAAAGGGGCAGGTGAAGCCGTTGGGCGCCGTCTTTGCATTGCACACGTTGGGGATCCGGTCCAGGGCCCAGTTGAGGACCGACACCTGGCCAAGAGTGCCGACGACGAGGCCCACTACCTGGACCAGGAAGAGGCTTCTTGGGGGGATCTGGCAAAGGTAATGTCAGCCAGAGGGGGAGATGCAATCTTGGGAGGACAAGGCAAGCAACATACATTGCAGTATATGCCGAGCTTCAGGTCCTGGGCAAAGGCCAGACCCTTGATGCCTGATATGTACCCGACGTTGAAGAACCAGATATTGGCCAGGACCTTTCCCTCCCACACGTAACCGGCGATGATGCGGCAGAAGATGTCAATCTGGATCTTCATGTTGCTGGTGGCGTACACCCAGGCAAGCTCGTGTCGACGGTTAGCAAAAAGGGTGATATTCTAAACGGAGCCGGGAAGCTCACCGGGATGAAGAAGATGGCAGACACCGCCATGGCAAAGATGACGCCGTACCAGCGCAGCTGAACGGGGTAGTATTCGTGCGCAAACAGGCCGATGCCCATGGCGACGAGAGCCGCCGCTGCGTACCACCACACCGGGACGTCTTTGTACTGGGGCTGGAGGCTCTGGCGAGGAGGGTCGTCCTCGTCTGACGGACCGCGCCAGCGGACCGCTCTAAAGGCCAGCGCGATATCCTGGCGCTTCTCGAGCAAGAGCCAGACAAAGAGGGAGGAGATGGTGGCGAACGAGAGGCCAAATGTGTTGAGGGCGTATGTGACGGGAAGGTAGATCTGTGTTTTGTGAGACCTCTATTCTAGGTACGAGAAAAAAAGTTGATATCAGCGTAGGGAACTTACAGGAGAGTACTCTCGGTACTTGTCGAGGTCGAAAGCAAAGTCTTCGTGCTTGTTGATGACTTTGGATACGTTGAAGACCTGGCCGGTGTTGTCGTAGATGGAGTTGCTCTGCAGGGGCAGGTAGGCAGACCACCACGTGTTGGTGTAGTAGAGGGCCGGGGTGACGACGTAGATCCAGAGCACGAGCGATCCCAGGACGTTGAGGATGGCCCAGGTCGGCACGACGAGAGGCGACCCGATGTAGGCGATCTGGCTCCCTGGGGAATGTCAGTGATTAGTCACACATGCCGTGCTGGCTCTAAATAGACGTAAGGGTCGTCACATTCAGTCAAATGTAAAGGGCAAAAGCCCGATGCCGCTCTTCATGCCAAAGACCTGGTTCACCACGGGGTTCTTCGGAGCGATCCAGCAAACCCACGTGAAGTAGCCCAGGGCCGGGAAGAGAAAGTCGGGAAGCCAATACCAGCAGAAGGAGGCCACAAAGGCAATGAGGAAGAAGCGATAGCGGGAAACCGTGCTGTAAGTTTACATATCCCGTAAGCACGCGTGGGTCTCTTTGAACGCCCTGATGAAAGAGAAACCTACCCTTCTGCCTCCTCCTTGCGGGACGAGTGCAACGCCGCGTTGAGAGCCGTGTTGCCCAGAACGCCCGGCCACACGAGCCCCTTCGGCTCCACCACGAGCGACCGGCCCAGCCCGGCGAGGGCAAAGCCGTAGAGGATTGTGGTCAGTGTGGCGAGGAGCTCGAAACCCCAGCCGGCTTTCAGGCCGTAAAAGACGCGCTGCTCGGTCAGGACGTCGGCGCTCAGGCGGGTGAGGAAGCTCAAGTTTGCCAGGATGTAGATGAGCATGTTTTCCTGACGAGGGGGACATGTCAGATACAATCCCCTGGGGAAACCATTCCCGTCTATCTGCTCACCTTGTAGTTGAAGGGGCCTGGGTTCAAGCTGTGACGCCGTCCGAACAACGTGACGCCCCAGTCCGGGACGGCGTACTGCCACGCCTTGCCGATGGGGTAGGCCAGGAACTGGATGGCTGACTGCGACAGGCTGACGGACGGGAAGCGCAGGGTGTAGAGGGTGTTGACTCCGCTGCCCACGAGGCAGAAGGCGATGCCTATCATCCACATGCGGATGGTGAGGCACGGCAGACTTGGGTCATCGGGACGGAAGTCGACGCCTGCTGCGTTCAGGACCTCTTCCACGGATTTCCCTGTAGGAAAAATCAGCATCAGAGAAGTCATGGAGAGCTTTTGCGGCACCTGAAGATGTCTCGGTCCGAGCAAACTCTGGCTGCTTGCTGGTCATGTCTGGTTCGGGGGGGGGCTTTTCGACCGCTACCATCTTGAAGGCCAATGCAATGGCGTGTGTACTCTGTAGTTGGCTGAGATGCAGATTGATCAAAGATCAGATAAGATGGCGGATGGGGCCAAGATATCTATTCCCAAGGTCCGCCAAGACGGGTTCCACGGAAGACACGAGTCTCCATCCACGGGTTCGAGAAGAGGATACGCCACCTCCAGGGGGTTCAGTTTGGGGGGCATTGCGTGCCGGATTTCCCGACTTTCAAGTATCAGAGCTTTGGTCATGTTGATGTAGGAATGTGGGAGTCTTTGTTTCGAGCCAAGCTGGTCTCCATTGTATAACTTACACAAGACAGCCTCAGAACCTTTAGAAATGAAAAGAAAAAAAACCGTTGGTCGATATATCCCAATACAATCAATTCCAACTCTCTCACTTACTTCACAATGCAAGAAACCACTCTCATAAAATCCACAGCTTCCCTGTACAGTCGGCCGATCACCCGGCATGACGCTGCCGTCCGCTCGGCACGCTATCCATCTGCCTCAATTCCGAAGTGGAGCAGCGACAAAAAGTGGGCAATTCTTGAAATTGATAGAGGCCAAGACCCGACAAGTGCCGTTATTTCCGTCGCTTTTTTCCCCCCTCTGCCGCTATACGAACCACAGCTGACCTTGTAACGAGGCGCAGCAGCGAATAAAACCCGCGCATTATACCGCTTGTAGACTAGATTGGATGAGTAAGTTGATCCGAGTGGGATGTGGTCAAATTGTTTGTATCAAGCGTGTCCTGGGTCGAGCACTGATTCAAGGAGGGGATTTGGATCGTGTCTAGTGCAGACGCTTGAATTGAAGCCGTCGGATGATGCGAGAGCGTTCGGCACTGGGTCGCCAGAGGGAATCCACTCCTTGGCAGACAGCATGTAGATTAACACACAACACGCCTGCTTGCTTGTTCACAACCTTTCTGAACCATTGATGCTCTCGGGCCGTTCTTGGTTATCTAGGGAGTTGAAGGGATGTTGTGGCCATTGCATGTTCATTATTACTTCTATCGGGTTGGCTTCGGAACAGACAAGATACACCCTAAAGAGGGAAATAAATAATGAGTCCCATGGCAGTGCGGTCTAGAGGAGGGTTCTGAATCCTCGAAAACTACGCCTGGGACAAGCCTAGCCGTCTATGCAATCTCCCTCCATTTCAACGTCGTAAGTGTAGATGGCCAAGTAAGGGAGCTGGTGGACCTCCCGGGTACTTGAGAAGAGTAGATTTTGCCAAGCCTTGGCAGTGTACGTGTGATAGCTGTGGCATCAAGCAGAATTCAAGTCAGTCATATTATGTGAAGCACTAGAGCCCAGTAGTTTTCTATCATCGCAGAGTCCCATTTATGATTGGTCGAAGAAACGCTCTGGTTCACCAAAGGCGGTTAACCAAGACTGAACCATTTTGTATATTCTGTCTAAAATCCGCCTTTTATACAAGGTTAATGCTTTCGCTAGTGTTACCGTAGAAGGCCATTGATAGACGGCGTCGCCGCGATACACAACGAACAAGATACAGACAATAAAAACCCGACGAATCACGCCCTTGCTTGGTGAACTTGATTTATCATTAATTCTCCTATGGTAAGCCAGCTATTAGGGGTTCTCAACATCTACCATGAGGACCTAGAAAAGAAAATACAGTAGAAAATGCAATGCAGGCCCCAAGACACCAAACCATCATCTATCAGGTAACCCATACTCCCCCCTACTTCCCCACCCGAACCGACTGCGGATTCCGAAAAACATTCCTCGGGTCGTAGGCCGCCTTGACCCTCTCCAGCCTCGGCAGATTCTCCCCCCAGTACAGCTTCGTGGCGGTATCCAAGCCCAGCTGCGAATCCGGGTAGTTTGCGTACATGCCCCATGTCCCCTTCCGCAGCGCCTTGGTGATGCTCGTCCGGAAGCCCTTGAGCAGCGAGAAGCCGTCGGCAGGGTACTCCTGGCCCCGAGCTACGCTGTCGTACAGCTGGAAGAGCAGAAGCTTGTCCCGGTGGGGGTACGCCGTGTCTGCGGGCTTCCGCCTGGACACGTCCGAGTGCTGGCCTCCCTGGAGATCCATCTGGATCCACCAGGAGTGGCTGCTGCTTCTGCCGGTGGTGGAGACGTAGTTGACGAAAGACTTGAACTGGTTCAGGGTGAGTGCCGGCGCAGTCAGGCTGGTGGCGTAGAAGGTGTCGTGCTGGTTAACGGGTCAGCCTCGGTGATGATTCGTGCGCGTGCGGGATTCTTACCGCGTCATAGGCAGGGCTCGTGGGGTTGATGTCGACAGGCCCTGCGAAATGTGCCACCAGGTCAAGCCAGGCTACGGATCTCGCGCTGACCTGGACGTTGAGCTTTGTCAAAAGCGGCTGGATGGCCCTTCGCAGCGCAGCTTCGTCGCCAACGTAGGCGCCGTCCAGGCTGTACCCGCCCTTAGAGATGACGGCCTGCATCGTCAGCTCGGCCGGAATGGTCTTGCCAAAGTTCTGCACGTCCAAGAGGCCCTGCGGACCAGAGTGCTGGTCCCAGGTCAGGCCGATATCGAAGTAGGTGACCTTCTCCGGGGCGGGGAACGTGTCAAACTCGAGCTCGGCCACGACACCAAACGACGAGCCCGCGCCTCGGATGGCCCAGAAGAGATCGGGGTGCTGAGTTTTGGAACAGCGCACGACTGTGCCGTTGTAGAGGACGACAGTGGCGCCTCTGATCCAGTCCAGGGCCAGGCCGTACTTTCGAGAGACCATGCCATAACCACCGTGGAGGGCATGGCCGCCAACGCCAACCCTGCAGGAACCGTCAGCATATCCCCTACTAAGAAATTGGCCCCGCAAAACGACAACAGATTCACTCGGCAACTCACCCAGGGCACGTGCCGTGCGAGAGGGCCCTTTTCCCCTGGTTGTACAGCTCCGTAGCGACGTGCCCGAGTCTCGCGCCGGGCTGGATCCTAGCCGTCCCATCTCCCGCCAGCTTCACGCCGAACATGCGATCCAGCTCGATCACCACGTGGCCGTCCTCGCCGCCCAGGCCGAGCGAGGTGTAGCTGTGCCCGCCGCTCTTGGCACTCACGGCGACGCCGTGCTTCGAGCCACAAGCCACAGCCGCGGAAACCTGGGCCACGGTCGTGGGGACGGCGATGGCAACGGGCTCGAATTGAAGCCGCAGATTGTATGCCGTGCCGTCCTGCGTCCAGGCCGTGGTGCCCCTGGAGTCGACGGGGACTTTGGCTTGTGTCAGGCAGCTGGATACCGCTGCGCGTTTCGTGGGGACGGCTATTGACTCGGAGGCCTGGATGATGAGCCCGGCCAGAGGCAGAAGGCAGTGTAATGGGTGGAAATACATGCTGGTGGTTTGAAACGAGCCGCCAAAAATCGCAAGGTTAGGAAAGGATAGCCATCCAGCCAGCACGACTTGAACTGGGGTTTTAATATGGCGGGCTCAAATAGAGCCGTCGAACCCACGGGCCACAGATCAGCGCCTGACGAGAGCTGCCATTGCCGATATCCGTAGGGCTATTCTAATACGAGGTGAGCTAACTTTACTCTGCCTCTTTTCGCTCTCACGGAGAGCCTGCCCGTCCTCTTCTCGATTAGACCATGCTGCATGACTTGGAGATTCGGATTGGAGCGAATGATGGACAAAAATGATTCAGATCTACTAGTAGAAAAGTCATTTCCATTCAGTATGAGGAGAGACAATTGTGCGGGTGTCCCCGAGACAAGGGTCGCATGGGTTCTTAGCGTGAGTTAGTGGCGTTTCGCTCGAACCCAAAGAAGCGGCAGAGCTGTGCATCTATAATTAGCAAGACCTTATGATGTCATTAGATTCCCTGCGCGATCGGCGACGAAAAACTAGGGCCTCGGGAGTAATGCCCTCGCATCAAAACTGTGCTTAGCTAGGGGGGAGAAAATGGGGCCCCGAATCAAAAGTTCCGAGTCCGGCATCAGGAGACTAGCATCTATAAACTCAAGGGTTTTCTCAGATAAAGTGAAATACCACTCCGACACTTCATGTCACCTGTGATAGTGGCTGCAGCAAGAAGCGGTCTGGCCCTCTAGACTTTTTACCTTGCTCAAGTCTCGAATGACATACCTTTCCAGCCACTTTCAGATGGAAACAAACTCGCTTCGCGTTCGTTTAGGGGCGAGCCCCTCCGAGAGCTCTCTATAAAGGCATTTCCGCACCTATCCGCAGCTAGCGGGGAGAATGTTTTCCATCTGACAGACGGGCACGAGCTTTGAGCTCTCTGGGAAGGCAGCTAGATGAAAATCATCTCAATACTGAAGATGAGGTCTCTCGTGGTGGCTGGTGTAGGGTAAGCGAGCTGAGACGCAGCATTATTAATTTCCCGCGCGGTAAATGTGGGATCTGCTTATTAATTCTCAGCCACACTCACGCGAGCTCGTGCTTTCTAATAAAATGCCGGGTCGATCTCCCGCATATTACGCCATGGTTGTTTTCATATATAACTCAACCCAGCCAGGAAGACGAAAAGAAGAGATCATCGAGGCCATACAGTCCCCACGCAACTTTTCCCAATTGTTCCAGAACAGAACCCTTTTCATATAGCACCTGATCCAAATCTCGCAGCCATGGGCGATCCATCCGTCCACACTTACCCTTCCCCTCTGGAGGGCTACGAGGATGCCCTGCCGCTGCCCAACGAGATCGCACAGGATGGCAAGAGCTACGTCAACCCGCCGGCGGAGAAGCTCAGCGAGGCGTACGACAAGTTCATCGACCCTCTCGACCGAGGCAGACAGGGTGGATTGTAAGCTGGCCCCCCGCTGAAGATGAGAGGCAAAGGTTTCTGGCCGTGCGGGTACTGATGGCTGCAGTGACGTTCACATCTACTACCTCCAGACCAACGAGGCACAGAAAAAGTACGCCAGCGAGCTCTGGCAGCGGATCCGGAGAGAATGTGGGTTGTCCTGCGCCCTTGAAGACCCTTGAAAAGCTCACGCCCTTGCAGTTCCCGAGCTGAGAATCTACCGGTTCTGGGACAAGCCCATCGGGCCCCATCCCATCGCCATGTTCGAGGTCAACATCTTCACGCCGGCGCAGTTCGGGGCCTTCATCTCGTGGCTCGCCATCTGGAGGGGACCGCTGTCCGCGCTGATCCATCCCAATGTTGTGCCCGGGGAGGGGGTCCATCCGTTGGCGGAGGCGAAGAGGGATCATCTAGAGAGGGCGATCTGGATGGGGGATAGGCTTCCGTTGGACCTGAGCGCGTTCAATCGGCGGTGAGGTGGTAGTATTGTGAGTGACGTTGGGGGAGGTTCATGATATGATGATTCTATATGTTGCGTGACGAGTGCTCGGCTTTCGTGTGTTTCGTATCGTGGAATTTATGGAAAATTCCTTGAATATCCAGAAGGCACATCTATCAGCTTGAAAGGGTTAATATCTACTGAATTTAGCAAATAGAGGCGACAAGTATCGTCCAAGTTGGCTATCAAGGGCAGAACTCATCGTCAGCTGGATGGATCTCGTTGGTTGTATGTCTGGGGTTACCAATTATCTGCCGCTTGTGGCGGCAGCAACTAAATATTCCCGAAGCCTCTGGGCAAGATGATAAGCAGCGATGCGCTTGCCTAAACACCGAAAGGCCCCGTATTGTTGACACAGAATCAAACGGAACAGAACACCAAGAAGCAATTGAACCTGCATTCGGATCACAAAAAAAGGAGATGCTGGGCCGTGGGTGGACTTGGGCTGTTGAATGGTGTTTCTGGACCCTAATTTTGCCCTCATGGCTGGCTGACTAGACAGCACGTGTTGCTGATTGGCTGCTCTCGCATTAGACTACGAATGGCAGTTGTTAGTTAGGGGTCCTTGCAGGTGGCGTCCAGACTATCGATGGAGCTGAAACAGCCTGGAACATTTTGCTGCCACCAACGCCTTGGAGTTGTGCAGTAGAACTACATTTATATCGAGGGAAAAGAAAAAGAGAAGGAAAAACACTAACTCAGCTTGGAAACTTACATTACAGGGATTTTGCTATTCGCAAGGGAAAAGGAGGGTTGCTGACGTCTTGATAGAAGCGCCCGCCTTTGGAGTGGCGTTGAAAATAGGGTTGTAATTAAGGCTGGTTCAGCTCCAACGCCACGCGCAAGAATGGCTGCGCTACTTCCTCGGCAGCCAAATTAGACACGGGGCGACGGGTATACAAAAGACCCTGGTCTGCCGTGTCGTGTGAGCTGAATCTTTGCTACAACTTCAGATGCGGCCCCTACTCGCTGCCGTTTTGGTGCCGGCAGCCGTCTCTGCCTCTGGGGCATCATGCCCCGTCAGACGCTTCTGCTATGCCAACTCGGGTGTCATATCCTCCTTGAAAGAGGATCCCGTCGCAACGCCCTTTTGCGCGGATTATCTGTCCCTGTCGACAGAGACAGTGTGGGTATCTAAATTTCTTGCTCTAGCGTCGCATCTAATGGAGTCAATCTAGGACAGAGTATCAGACCATCACGCAGTCTAATGTCTACGACGTTGAACCCGTCACCGTGACGGGAGATGCAGTCACCAGCGTCGAGACTGACGTAAGGGTCGTTGTCGAGACTGTCACCGAGTACACCACAGAGGTAACTTCACAGGAGCACTCATCGAAATGCCGCTGATGAATATAGAAAATTACCGAGACGGAGACGAAAACCAGATACACCTCTACAATCACCTGCCTCGACAGCGCCTACACTGCCAAGCCACCGACTGTCTTTGTCCCCCCTGAGAAGCGCGTCGTCGAGACTCCTGCTGCTATACCCGGGGACTGGCCTGAAGGCAAGGTATCCCTAGCTTGCTCATGCCTTTCTGTTCCCGCCCCGAAGACGACCGTCACCATCAGCGAGACGGTCATGCCGACGACGATAATTTCCACGTCTACTGATGTCGTGATCTCTGTTGAAGAATAGTACGTCGTGTCTTGCCATTCAAGTCCATATCTGACATGTCCAGCACCGAGACCGTCCTCTCCACCTCCGTGAGCACATACACTTCCACCGTCACCGACGAAAAGACTGTTACGACAACCGCCTGGGCCACCACCGAGACGATCGCCTCCAACGGCGCGCGATACCGCCGATACACACATCCCTTCGTCGCCGGCGGTTCGGAACCATACACATCCTCGTACTTTAAGGACAAGAGTCCCGTGGCCAACGGCGTGATAGACACACTCTCGTGGAACAACTACGGATCTGGACTGCCCGCGAGTTTTATCACGCTCCCCGGTCATGACCCCAGCACGCGCTTCGACGCGTGGGATGCCGCCATCCTGGTGAATGGGTTCTTCTTGGCGCGAGAGACAGGCACGTATACGTTTCGGAGCGATGGGGAGAGTATTGATGACTGGGGGTATCTCTGGGTTAGGGACGCGGCGTATAGCCAGTGGGGCGATGGGAATGCGGCGTTCAAAGCGGCGAGTGCGGGGAGGGTTGGGGGGACTTTTCAGGTTGAGATGAAGAAGGGGGATGCGGTTCCTGTTACTTGGCTTTGGACGAATGGGAGGGGGCTTTCGAACAGTAATTTCGAGGTCGAGCTGCCGGGGGGGTTCGTTATCGCGGGTGCGGAGTGGTATCTTGTTCAGGCGTGTAGCGAGGGTGTTTTTGCCTAGGGTTGTCATAATGATTGCAGGCTAGGTGATATTCCCTTGCAGTTGTTCAGAATTTTCCCAACAATCCAGCCCTGAAGTTCCCTTGCCTTGGGTAACCTCTATCCAGAGTAACCTTTATAGTGATAAAAGCGGGGCTGAAAAGACGCCGTTACTGGAGAATTTTTCGAGTGCCTACGGTTGTCTTGCTCTTGGCGCCCCGTGAGGTCTGTATGCTTCGACCTTGCGCAGGTGTTTCACAACCGTCGGTATCGCGCGCATCGTGAGAGTTTGAAGTTATAGAGACAGTTCCCCCAGCGGCTCAGATCAGCAAGTGGAGACAAGAGCAAGGGCAGCTCACGAGAATGCCAAGACTTAAGCGCCATCAATTCTTTGTGGAGACAGGCCAATCCCTGTTCCAGGCTTGACCCCTGAAACTTAACCTATACTAGCTTTCTCCTTTAGCCTTCGTTTTGATAAATCATGAGGTAATAGGTTTCTGGGTAGATAGTTTATCTATCCTACGGTTTGAGAATAGACTTGCTATATCCCCAAGGTCGTAGAGTTGTGAAAGGAACACCTTGAATACAGACACCACGTGACCTGCCCTAAAACATCACGGCATTTTTGTGGTCTGACGTTTAGATTAGCCACTTCTACCTGTCGAGAACTGGCCCGAGACTTCTCCGCATTGGAGCTGTCGGCCCAAAATGGCTGCCATCTCTGCGGGATACTTCTCGTAGGCATATCCAGCAACCTGGAAGCTTCATCAAGCGAACTCAGATCATACCAAGAACCACTTGAACTGTATGCCTACCGGGGGGGCTCCACATGGTTCACCATCCACACCATCACCGGTTTCGACAACATATGCCATACTGTGGACCAGGAGGTGGTCGATGTTTTCCTCACCGAGTCCCCCGTGGAAAGCATGTTCCAGGCAGGAATCCTTCAAGACTCGAAACTTCTAAGCCGTGCGCTTCAAAACCTTCAACGGTCTCCGAGCGAGCGTGACAACGACGAGGATGAAATCCTTGACAACTTTGAAGCACTTCAAGTCAGCAGCACGCATGGAAGAGGGACTGGTTTGGGGAGAATTTGCGACATTACCACAGATCAAGGGCTCGACCAGTTGGCGGGCCTGGTGAGGCAATGGCTGACCACATGCGACGCTGAGCACAGCAACTGTGCTGCCCTTCAAGACAGGGTCTCAGGCCTCCCGCCACTGCCGACTAGAGTTCTGGACGTTGGCACCCCTGAAGAAAAAACACTCTGCCTTTCTATCCCCGAAGATAACCAGCGTGCCGAGTACGTAGCATTGAGCTATTACTAGGGGCGGGGGGTTCCTGAACTGAAGACCACGGCCACCAATATCAACGAGATGCTCAAATCGGTTCATTTATCGCTCTCCCAAAGACTATACAAGACGCTGTCACTTTTACGACGCGATTGAGGGTTCGATATTTGTGGGCCGACGCACTCTGTATCATTCAAGACGAACCACTGAACGAGACCCATATGACGGACTGGGAACGAGAGGCGGCTCGGTTTAGCTGGTACTACCAAAACGCGCTGTGTACCCTCGCTGCATCCGGATCCTACAATTCAGGTGAAGGCCTCCTACTCCCGAGCAACGACCTTTTATATCCCACATACATCTGCACACAGAAACCCCGTTCCCAAGACCCGGAGAAGCTCACCTACCACACTTGGGTTCCCCATATCCTCCCCCCCTCAGATCTAATTACCTGGGCACCCCTGCTTCTGCGCGGATGGCCGTGCAAGAGGACTATTATCGCCACGGACTGTTCACTTTACTCGGAGGCATGCGATCTGGGAATGTGCAGAACTGCAGGCGTCGGAGCGCTTCCCTCGACACGACCTGGGGCGGAATGACGGGAAAGAATTCGACGATATTGGTAGTCTTCGGAGCCGTCTGATGAAAGAAGATGTGGAAATGCTGGAATTGGAATGGATAGAATTTTGCGAAGCGTTTGCAAGCACGAGTTTTACAAGGCTATCCGATAGATTGCCAGCGTTGTCTGGGCTAGCAAAGCGCATCCAGGACCACACGGGGTCAGCGTATTATGCTGGCCTATGGGAAGGGCAGATTGTCGAGCTGCTACCTTGGTGTAGCCTTGGAACGGACTCAACGGAGATGGAGGACGGTGAGCCCGATCATGAGCCCTCAGCTGGGCCTTCATGGTCCTGGGAAACGTCGAGAGGATGGTGAAGGTTCTGGAGCCACTTCAGGACAATCTGGGATGACTTTCATTTCGCTCTAGACAAGGATCTTGTGGTCCACCATGTCGACGTTCGACACACGGGCCGGGACACTGATGGCCAGGTGACCAGGGGAGTGCTCACCATCGGCGGCGCGGTCGGAACACTCGATATGGCGGGACTGCGTTACCGGCGGTTCCTTGATGATGATAATTTTTGGAGCAGAGCTGATGACAAAAGGCCCAAGGGCGTTTTCTGGGATAGGGTCGCGGGGGACAACGAGGTCCTCGGCAACCACCTTTGCCTTCGGCTGGGGTTTTTCAGACCCAATGAGGAACAGGAGGAACATGACGGGGTCGGGGTTCTGGTCTTGGCTCCTACCACCATTGATCATCTAGAGTATAGGAGGGTGGGGTTTGGCGTGCTTGATCGCAAGGTCTGGGAGGATGAAAAGGCGACAAACTTATTAATATTGTGTAGGCGTTAGCCGAGTGTGTTGGAAGACTGGTGAACTGGCCTCCATATTTTTTACCAACTTTCCATCACCTCTCTCCTATCTTCAGTGGAATAGTGGCGAGCCGATGTTCTAATCTGGAATTTGAAATCCCTGTAGGCTGTGCATCAAGACGGTGGGAATATCGGAGACATTATCGACGGCTCCCAGACAGGGGTACGCCACAGTTGGAATTTGATGATTTTACAAGTCGGCCAACTTGTCTATGTGAGCACCTTGATGACTCTATAAACACTCCGAACTAACAAATGCTCGGAGTCTATACTAGGTGAACGAGAAAGGCCCGGAGTAAAAAATAACCAGGAAATCAGTCATCGCTCTTATTTCAATTTGAAACTATGGGAGAGGAGGCCATCTCTTGGCAATCAATATATACAGCTATTCATAAAGATATACAATCCTAAATCTTCTTAAAAACACTCAGACTAGAAAGCGCCGTCCCCGGCCACGAAAACAAGGTATTCGACTCGCACGACGACCCCAGCGCCTGGTTATTCATCCACGCCGGCTCCCAATAGTACAGCCCCGCCCCGCCCTTGACATTCGCAACAATGCTCGCCACCTTTTGGATAAACTGCGTCTGGCCCTCTGCCGAAAACGGAATGTTCTTCATGTCCGAGGGGAAAGCCTGCGCGGGGGAAGGGCACTTTGTCGGCCAGTCGAGCTCCGACACGACAATCTGCTTCCCCCACTTGCTAGCCATGTTCTTGAGGGTCGACTCCAAGGCGGAAAAGGTGGCGCCGCTGCCGTAGAAGGGGTAGTAGGACACGCCCATCATGTCAAAGTCCGAGGTGGACAAGCTGCCCGCCTTGAGGACCTGCGTGTAGAAGTACTCCTGGACATCCCAGTTCCAGCCGCGGTCGAGGTGGATCATAATCTTGGGCTTGGGGGAGAGGGACGAGTCCTTGATGCCGTAGGCGGCCGAGTTGAGGAGCCGGCCGACGTTGTAGAAGGAGCTGGTAGAGCCGGTGGGGAAGAGGAGGCCGGCTGTGATTTCGTTGCCGATGGAGATGATGGAGGGCTGCACGCCGGCGTTTTGGAAGGCGTTGGAGACTTGGAGGGTGTAGTTGTACAGCCTCCATGAGAGGTCGTCGATGCCGGTGGGCCATCCGGAGGGGATCTTTTGGTTCGCAGGGTCGGCCCACGTGTCGCTAAAGTGTAGTGTAAGGTACACACTCAGACCGGCGGCCTTGGCACGCTTCGCCAGCTTGAGGTTGTAGTCGAGGTTGTAGTCCCCGTTGGAGGGGTTGACCCAGACGCGCTGGCGGACAGAGTTGACGCCATTAGCGGTGAGGATCTTTTCCAGGGGTTGAGAGGAGCCGCCGTTGGTGTACTTGATTCCTTTGGCTTCTTCGATGGGGAGGGAGGACCAGTCGACGCCGCGGTAGGTGAGGGCGGCGAGGGCGGAGGAGCAGCACGAGAGTACGAGGGAGAGGCGTGAGAGCAGCATTTTGGAAAAGGAAACACTACAATGCAGTGCTGAACTTGGGTTGTTGAGCCCGGCACTTCCGTCTTTATATTGCTGTTTCGCGGACTGGTGATGTTTGTTTGCCCGTCTGGAGTGGTATTCCGGCGAGGCTTCATTTTCCCTCCAATCAATCGGTCGAGGGCTGTTTGAGTTTCAAGACCATGGCGTTTCATCGACGCTGTCGGGCGGGGGGGCCTAGTCCTTAATTAGAAGTAAGGAGGATGGCTCCGGGAGTTGAATTGCTTTTTTGAGAATTGCTTTGGACGTCATTAATGATGTGCATAAATGTTGCTTTTGTTAGTTGTGATGATCTGCATGGTGTTTGCTTTTGATGATCTGATGATGCGCATATTCTTTTCTTTTTATTAATGTTGATGATCTGCATCATGTTTTCTTTGATTGATCCTGATCTGCATGTTTCCTTGCTTTTGTTGATCGTGTCTTGACAGCGTGGGGGTCCTCAGCCCTATTTCAACGTCAGTCCTGGATCAAGTTCGAAATCTATTATGTATTATCATTATTACACCCCATGGTACACCTTCGTCACCACCCCAAGTTCAATCTCCGCAGATCCCCCCGCGCTCGAACTCCCCGCATTCCCAAACGTCATCCTATCCAACCCCTTGGGACTCCCCTGCGGCGACGACGCCCTCGGCGCATTACTGTCCACCTCGTTCGTCGTGATGTTGACCTCGTTCTTCTGATAAATCTTGAGCGGTATGCTATCCCCGCTGCTGTTGATCTGCTCCTGGCTCTCCGAGATGCTCAACCCTGTCTCATGCACGGTCCCCTTCCTCGTCCGCCTCTCCTCCCTCGTCACGCTGCTGAGGTTTCCGTATGCGGAGCGGAACCGCGTCGTGCCGTTGTCGCCGGTGCGCTGGCCGGACGACTTGCCGTACTTGGCGTGGAAGGAGCCGAGGCGGAAGACGCGCTGGAGGAATGTCCATGTGAGGGGGAGGTTGGCGGTGATGATGGCGGTGGAGACTTCGCGGATGTACCAGTAGATCCATTCTTGGCCGTAGGGGAGCCCGAGGCTGTAGTATTTGCTGAGGGCTGCGGCGAGGATCTGACAAGTTAGAAGGGTTGGTGCTGGAGAGGGGAGTTGACTTACGGTGAAGATACCCAGGGCAAAGACGCCGCAGAGGATGAGCTTTCGTTTTACCGGGAGTTGAGATTGGAGGAATACGGGCATAGGGAGGAGGATGACCATGATGTCGGTTGAGATGTTGAGAACGGCGTTTGTGATCATGTGGTTCGTCTCTGCGGAGCAGTTTACTAGACGAGTTAGAATCATTCGATGGACAAGAGTGCAAGGCTTACAATCATCTGGAGGAACCTGCCAGTAGTTGTGGAATGGTCGACACCATGCAGCAAACCACAGGACTTGCATCAACACAAAACTAAAGGCGACGAACCCCGCAACAATCTTGACCAACAGGTTTTGCCGTAAACTCATTCTACAAAAGATTAGTGATATCCTTGGGTTGGGTGTAGAAGACACTCACGTCAGTCGACTGTACATGATCAAGAGGCATCCTTTGACACCCCAGATGGTCAACATCTGCATCTGCTCCGTGACAATAACCAACTTGGATCCGTAAACCCTCTCCTCAACCTCCTTATCAGTGAGGACGACATGGTCATCTGGATTGATGAGGTTGGTAGGCGTATATGTCAGAACCTTGATGATGACCAGCAACACGGTGTATGTGATCTGTCAATCCATCAGCACTGTCATGACGTCCATCCTCCACAGGGTACCCACCACCGTCACAACCATGAGGTAATCGTCCGCCAGCATCCCTTTGAATGATCCCAGCAGCATGCGTCGGGACGTCCTGGAACTGGGTAAGCGAGAGTCAAAAACAGGCGACGAAAGCCGTACATTCGCGCCAGGACCACCACCAGGGTCAAGGCGTACCACGCCCACATCTCAGCGATGAGGGCTGACATGACGACGAAGCTTCTCAGCCTTCAGTACGGGGGAGGAGAAAGTTGCGAAACCTGGGGACGTTTGGAGGTTGGGATGACTGGATTTTTGTCCTGCAGGTTTGGCTACGCGCGTCCAAGGGGGATGCATAATAAAAGCCTTGACAAATGCAGCCCCATCGTCGAAGGACCCATCGTGGCTCTCAGATCTCGTGGAGCTACGCCCTAAATCATCCCATTCCTCGTCCCGCCCGGACATTATCGGCGTCCATGCGCATGCTGTTTGGCTGGCCGGTCGTCCCAGAAGGGGTTAATCGTCTGCCAACCATGCGGCGCCGCAGCCCTGCGAGTCAGCGTCGTACCCGCTGCGGAATCGTTCTCGATGCTTTTAGCGTCGAGGCCCTTACGTGATTGATCGTACGCCATTGCAGGGGATGGGAGGTGAGGCAATTTTTATCAGGGGATGCGCTGACTCCAGTGTCTTCCCTGGTTTTGCCGGGTCCAACCATGGATGTCACTGACCATTTGTTGGAAGCAATAGTGTTGGTTCGACCACGCTGAATTGACCGAAGCCCGCCGAACGCCACAAACAGGCCCTCGGATTCTTCCACCACTGGCGCATGGGCTAGCAGGCCAGCAACTCGATGTGGTTTAGGGCGGTGCGATCACGACACATGGTCACGAACCCGTTCCTCACATCATGACCTTTACCGAGGGCGCATTCGACATGGCAGAGGGGTCCTGTTTATTTATCTTGCAGCATGGAAGGTGCCCCTGAATATCGCCATGTCAAGGATATTGATTACAGTTATCGGGTGGTTTCACTTTGCATTGACCTCCCTCTTTGGGAAGATGGTCAAATCTTTTCATTAGATAATCGGTGCCTTGGGCGCTAGGCATCAAGCTTTGTCGGGGGTTGGCGTCGATCTGATCTGCGTTTTTGAGTTCACGATCTGAAGATGAATTGAGTTTTGTTGTCCATTTCCCCGTGTCATCTTGACATCGAGATGCTGTGGGGTGTTGGGGTGAGATTGAGGATCCAGTTAATCAGGCGATATCGGACCTAAAGACCCGGTTTTCTCAGTATAAAACGCAATCTTGCAAATTAGACAAGAATTTTAAGATACTTTGATCTTTTGGTCGGACTAGATGCACACAGAATACCAAGGCCAAGCCGCAGCCAGACTGCTTGGCACCGCGGTGACTATCGGCGGTTGAATTATGGAGGATTAAAGTCGCCGACGTTTTATTTTAACTACACACTCGCTATTAACTCACAGATCACTATTTAGATTCCCTAACATTCGACGATCGCTGGTTGACCACGAAAAATCAAATCTTTGACAGTATAAAGTAGAACCACGGGTGGTGGAACCTATCATCTACCGGATTGATAACCAGCGGGATATACTTGGTGTGCCACTCGTCTTGAAGAGCGTTATCAAGGCACCCCTCCCGTCGCGCCTTGCAGTATTCCCAGTCTGAGGGAAGCCAGCCAGGCTGGGCCCAGTCGGTGATTGCAAATACCGCTAGGTTCGGCCTAGATGGGACAAGAATGTTGGACGGGGAAAGGTCGTTGTGGGTAAACACGATCGAAGCCAGGGGTTCACTTTTCATCCTTGGAGCTGAAAAAATCAGGCTCAGTTAGTGAAGGTTGTTTCGAGGTGACTGTCGAGGAAGTTGGCTGATGTCGTAGGTTGGGTGCTTGGGATGAAGAGTCGAGGAAAGCTCTAGGGTAGATCTAGGGTAGCTACATACCTAACAGCCCATTGACATTAATAAGGAGCGTCGTGGTAAGCCTTTAAGAAACAGAAATAGTCAACTAGATAGTGAAAAGAGCCGTGTGATAGTCGAATTGATGTGAATTTTAAAGTCGCGAGAGAATACTACAATCTAACGTTGCTTAACAGTGATCCTGCCTTGCTGATCATCCTTTGATTCTAAATTTGATTATCTCAGCTATTAAGCAGGCCTTTCTAAATAATTTCATAGCTCAAGACTGCTTCTAAAAGTAGAGAGATATTAGAATTGTTAAAACTTGCGAAGTAAGTAGTGGAGGGGAGGAGGTAAGAGATAAATAAAACCCTCTTACGCCTGAGGTGCCATCGGCAGCCACTGTATCTAAACATCCCACAACACTTCCCGTGAACCAGTTTTGATACTTCCTGTCGATTGCAGCGGCTGTAGATAAGGGTTGCGATCTTGTCGAATCGGTATAGTTAGACAGTACCCCAGTGCTAATGGTAGCAATGCCTCAATTTTAAACGCTGCGACAAGTTCATATCTATTATAATCTTATATCGTACCAATCCACAGGCTCGGCGACGATCCGTGCCAATAGGGGTTTAAGCCAGGAGGGCATTTTTTCAGTTTCACCTGTGAGTGACCACGAGGGCAGTTAAGGGGTGGTATAGCATGTGTTCCTCGATACTAACTAATCCAAGAACTCCACTTCACGTCTGAACCGGTCCCAAGCGACTTTATCAAACCCGGAGCGTGCTGTTAATAACGTCGGTGCCCTTTTCCGACAACCCCCTAAGGTTCTCAGCGGTGGCTCCAGGAACATCCGAGGCAGTATTCCCAGCCTGGCTGGGCAGGTCGGCAGCAGTCTGCTTTCCGCTCTGAGCCAAATCCCCAATCTGTCGCCCCATGCCTCCAGCGGTCTCTTGCGCCTTGGAAGACAAATCGGCTGCCTTGGCCTTGCCCTCCCGAACAAGGGTATTTCCCTTGTCAGCAGCCGCACTGGTCAACTCTTCAGCACGCCCTATTCCATCATGGACTACCTCACGACCCCGAGGCGAAGCGATGAGGGGAGCCATGTAGATCGAGGTCAGACCCATTACGGCTAACCCAAACGGAGGTATGACCTTGATCACCAAGTACAAGGCGGTGAGCCCGAGGAAAGCCTGCCTTGCGTTAGTAAAGGATCCTTCACACAGGCGATGCGTATCCTGCGCTGTGAGCTTACAGCAAAGGTTCTGTCCAGGTCTTCTGCAAAGATGATTCTCTGGACTTGGACCACGGTATACTGGACCAAGTCGTGAATGTCTTTCAGCGTGGCGTTGAGGGTGGACTCTGGAACCTTTTTATACTCCTTGGGTCGTAGGCGGGAGAGAAAGGTATTGGGGCCGAACGACCGGCTGACGAATTCCGTGAGAGACATTACTGGCAGTCAAGGTCAGAGTCGATGAGCGTCTGCAGGTGTGATTTTCAAATACCTCCACAGGTGAACGCTCCGGCCTTCAGGGCCAGTTGTGTAATATGTAGATAGTGTGCTCCGCATAGGATGCTCAGAGCACCGATGTATGAGCCAAGGGTGCGGATTGGATCCTCCCACTGCAGGATGCGTGAGAATTCAAGTCTGGAGTCGGAGAGTATTGAGTAAAGGACCTACACTGATATACTTGTAGAGGCTGTCTTGGTGCGCTGTAGTATGGCACGTGTCAGCGTGCTCTGTTTCCTCTTTGATTTTTGCTTGGCATATGATTTGTACCTATGATCTCCCTCAATGGCCCAGTCTCTCCTTGTCCTTGAGGGCCCTCGGGATGCGCCTTGTCGTCCAGCGACTGTTGAATTACCGAAGCGACTAGAATCAAAGAATGTGAGCATTCAAATACGGGCACTTGTTGGTAGATCCGTCAGGCGTACTCTTGGCAGTGTCTTGTTCGGAATGCTGAGCATGATCACCCTGGACGGGCATCACGACGTAGGCTGATCCACTCATGATGGCGGTGTGGTCGTCTGGCGAGAGTTTGGTATGTTGTTCAGGAAGTTCAGGATAATAAAAAGAGAGCTGCGCCAACGATTGTGGCTGGTAATTATTCGCTTTCTATTTCAAGGAAAAAAAAAGGCAGGATTTACCTGCTTTCGGATCGCAAGTGCAGTGCGTCATGTTGATGCTATTTGTTGGACTATGACGACCTGTTTTGCACATCAGCCGCCGAATCAGCCATTCGTCATTGTGGCGCATGCCCGGCCCCGCCCGGTTCAAACGGCCATTTGAGGCGTTAATTGTCATAATCATGGGGCTTGAATGTTAACCAACCTTTTTAATGCTTTGGCCTATATCGTGGCACGGGATCTTCGCTGATAGGCGACCGGGGAGACAATGATGGGTTAAAGCTGAGGGCTTGCCCGCGTCATCGGCCGGGGTTGTCGATCGACGGACTGCCAAGCACCAAGTCATGACGAATGCTGCATTGGATCGGGGGTAAAACGGGTTTTGGAACATGCCAAGTCGTCAAACAGGTGACGATGACGGACCTGAAGCTCCGATGAAAGTAACTTGTATCATCCCCGGGATCGCTTCCTACATTGGCGATTCTCTCTATATCTTAGGCCTGGCGTCACCCTATTCGAGCTCGCAAGGTCTAGGAAGACGAGTCAAATTTCACAATACCAGCCATGGACTTTGTCTACCCCCGCAACAATGCCCTCGAGGTCAACCCTCAGGGCGGCCAATCTCACCTCTCCAAGGGAGGCTCCGACTGGCTCTTTGCCGTCATGGCCTTCTTCACCCTCGCCTTCGTTCGTCAACCCCTTCAACTCTTTTCACCGCGGAATATCTGACTGTCCAACAGCTCGCCTACTACGTCCTTAGCTTCCGGCCGCGCCACGGCGAGAAAATCTTCCATTACCTCTTTACCATAGCCCTGCTCGTCGGCGCCATCGCCTACTTTGCTATGGCCTCTGGGCTGGCCTACTCTGTCATCCCGACACACCTTCATATTAGAGACGCGGCAACGTACCAAGTATTTTTTGCCAAATATATTTTCTGGGTCGTCGCCTTCCCTATTATCATCACTGCCCTTGGGCTTATTAGTGGCGTAAGCTGGGCGACTATCTTCTTCAATATCTTCCTAGCCTGGATCTGGTACGTGAAGCTTCTGTGATACATCGACTTGTATGGGGATACAGTAGCTGATTGTTCATAGGATCATCTCATATCTCTGCTCAGCTTATACCGCCACCCGGTATAAGTGGGGATTCTATACCTTTGGCACTATCGCCTACCTCCTCCTCGCCTTCCAGACCATGTGGGCGAGTCGTTCCTCCGCCAACCGTGTCGAGGTCGGCCGCGACCACACTATGCTCGCCGGCTACGTCAACTTCTTCTGGTTTCTGTACCCTATCGCCTTCGCCGTCTCAGATGGCGGCAACGTCATCGGTGTCACCCAGAGCCTCATATTCTTCGGCATCCTCGATCTCTTCCTCGTGTGCGGCACGGCCTTCGCCTTCCTCTTCCTCGCCCGCAAGTGGGACTACGGCCGCATGAACCTCCATTTCACCCAGTATGGTCGCGTTGGCTCCCATGGGCATGGGGTGCACCCTGAGAAGGGGCATGCCGGCACGCATGCGCCAGCGGGCACCACCACGCAGGGTGGTGTTGGAAGCCATCCCGTCTAAGAGGATGGTTGAGGGCGAGTGAGTAGAGTAGTCATTGCTCGCTTGGGAGACGATAGTGGAAGTGATATTGCTGTGTGACGAATGGGAGATTTCAAGGGATAGTAATGGATGAAGGAAAAGGACCGCTTGTCAAATTGACTTGATGTGGTAATATCTGTTATACGGACTCGTGGAGTTGAGATACCCTCTTTTAGTTTGCATGTTAATGAATATCCAAGCTGTAATATTTATGAGACAGTCTCATTGCCCAGCCATCGCCGGTGCTTTGTAAAATGACGTCTAGTTGCCAGGGTTAATACTTTAATAGGCTGACGTCTTGGTTTCTAAAGGGCGAAGAAGCCAAGAAGGCGCATATAAGAGTGTCTTTAGTAGGCAGACTTTCCGGGTTCTAATAGCTGCTTGGGTATTGCTTTTCCTAATCGAACTGGGAGCCCTTCTCGTAAGCCTCCGCGAATCTGAGTTAACTGACTCTCAGAATCACGGAGACGGGGGCCGGTGGTCTAGTGGCTAGCCACCTGGAAACCCTTCCGTTGCTTCCCCAAGCAATGAAGGTAGTGGGTTCGAATCCCGCGGCTCTCAAACCAGCTTGCTGGTTAGCCATAGCCTTCGGGCAATAGGTGTCGGATAGTCGAGCAACCAAAGTGACTGTATTGATGTTGTGTTACCTCTATCTTCCCCACCTTTAGGCCTGTTTTAGGTTTTACCCAAATAGGTAATGGGAGCCGAGCCATCGCCGGGGTTTTCCCGGGGCTTCTCCGACCTCTGACTAAGACTGTGTACATGCCACTATTCAACAATAGGGGTCACGCGCTCGGGTCTGCGAGACGTGATTGGCGCAAAGTGGTGGGTCTTTTCCCTGTGGCCGCTAATAAGAGCTTAGCGCCTGGGGTCATGGTCAGCGAGCAAGCTCCAGACAATGAAGCGGGTGAAAGAATTTGTCACCTTTGACGATGTCAATGCGTTCGTGGAACGCACCTAAAGTCGGTTTCCTCGTGCGTTCCGTTGATTGCCGGGTTGAATTGGAGGTATTCATCTAGCGCATCGTAACCCAGAAGAATACGCACATTTCAGCGCCGTCCTCCAGCGCCATGCCCGATGCGGTTCTGTGCCGTGTTGCTTAGCGAGCCGGAGATTGTGTGAAAGGGTGTCGCGCCGCTGGTCAAAGGCTGATGGGTTCACATCAGCACTGATCCTATATAGATATCGCAAAGTCGAGCGCAACGCATCTTGCACGTTGTCATACTCTTGATCAAATCATGTTGAGCATTTCTGCTCACCTCGATGCAATGATGCCCAGCATTCTGCCCTTGGCCAGCCTTGAAGATGGACGCATTGGTGGGGCACAGACAGGCGCTTGCATTAGTTACGACAAGGCGTTCTTCAGCTTGGCCAGGCCCTGCGGCTTTGATGCCGTGTCGCAAGGCAGAAATTGTGACACGTGGACGCCTGACGCTGACGGCTCTGTAAAGTTGCCGAATATTCCGCCTGGGGCCGATTCGACCTCGATTGATGTCTCCGCTCTCCGGACAACATACTCGCCCTCTCAAACGTTGCCCAACAACCGCCCCTTCGTCCGCGTTACATTAGAAATAACCAGGTCTTGGATGACAAGCGGGATGGCAGACTCTTGGGTCTGCGATGCTTGCTCAGTTCTGCGAATGACTGACCATATGCTGAGGATCATAGGCATGTCAAAGGATGGCTCACCGCTGCTCCAGCCTCTCGCGCAGGCGGAATTACACTCGTCCGAGTTCGGCGTCCTGATACCTAGCCCGAGATACTTCACTTGGCCCGATATGCCGGAACTTTGCACGCCGGGCTGCGTCCTCTGCAGGTTTCTCCGCGACATCCTCATGCGAGATGGCCAAAGGCTGTCGCCAGAACCCGCACCCGGACCGCTGGCTGCAAGATTCAGTTTCGCATACGGGCTTGATGTCTTTAGGGACAGATCCGCAGACAGGGGTCCCTGCTTCTTGGTACTCCACGTCCACACCAGCACAGGCGAGGTCATACCTGGTTTTAATGGCGCATTGGTGACGTCCAGCGACAGTACGTTGTATCCCGTCAAAAAGATTAAGAAGCCAGAATTCTCACAGGCCATTACCAGAGTCTGTTCTTAAATGGACAAATCTTTGGAAGCAACCTTCCGCCGTCACGCTTTCGCCCAAGAACATCCGGTTCATGCGAAAGTCTCTGCAGGCATGTGAATCAACATGTCCTCAACCCAAACCATCCGGTTTTGTGCCCCGCAGGCTGGTGTATCTGGGAGGGACCGCGGAAGATACGCCTCGCCTCATCCTGACTTCCGATACGTGGCGACATAGCGGGCGTCAGAAATATGCTGCGCTTAGTTACTCATGGGGCGATAAACAAGATGCCGCTGCTCAGCTCAAGACGCAGAGAGCAAATATATCCAGCCATCTCCGAGCGATCCCTCTCACCTCCATGACCAAAGTCATGCAGGACGCGGTCCAGATTTGCCGCCTATTATCCATCAGCTATATCTGGATCGATGCTCTCTGCATCATCCAAGATGTTTCGAAAGAGACCGGCTCCCACGACTCTGATTGGGATAAAGAAAGTGAGAACATGGGTCTGATATTTCAGAATGCGCATATTACTCTCTGTGCCAGTTCGTCGCGGTCGTGTCATGAGAGCTTCCTTGAACGACGTCTACCCTCTGTCAAGATCTCTTTCCGATCTGCGCACAACCCCGCCGTGTACGGGACATACTCCATGACTCATTCACCTGGCAGAACTGGCGGTCATGACCCTCTGGCTCTCGAAAACTCTCATTGGTGGAATCGAGGATGGGTGTTTCAGGAGAGAGAGATGTCAACCCGGCTCCTCATATTCGGGGAACTAATGATGCATTTCAGATGCTCGTACTGCCAGCGGTCGGAAATAGGGCTGAGGTATCATACGAGTGGTCTGCCGTTCCTGTATGCCGACATGATCAGGCACCTGGCGGAAGATCCAACTTTGCCCGTCGACGCATTCTACGACTTGTACAGGCACGTGGCAAAGGCGTACTCGTCAATGTCCCTGACGTACCCGTCAGATCGGCTGCCAGCCATTTCCGGCTTCGCAAAGCGCATAGGCGAAATCACGCAGGGCAAATACCTGGGAGGGCTGTGGGAGAAGACGCTGCACCGGGACCTGCTGTGGAAAAGCATGAGTAGTCCACGCTGTAGCCTGGCGGAGCTTGTCGCCTTGCGGTCTCCGTCATCTGCCCCTGTGGCGCCCTCTTGGAGCTGGGCCTGTTCACCCGGCGAGCACTGGCCGGGGTTGGTATACTGCCACTTCATCGATCGAGATGACGACGTCCGGCCTGCATATGCCGAGATCGAGGGCTGGGCCAGGGCTGTGGGCTCTAATCCCTATGGCCAGGTCAAAGATGGCAGAATCAAGATCACCACCGCGTCCAGGTACTTTCCGTGGGACGGCATGTATCAGGTCACGAGCGTGGGAGGCAACATCAAGATGATGCAGCCTGCAAGCTCGACATACTTTGCGCACTGCAGTCTGGATTGGAGACACGACGAGGGCCGGGTTACCGCCGGGTCCCCGCCATTCACAACAGGCCTGTTCCTCGTCCTGCTGTCGAGTTCCTGCTCTGATCCTCCCTCAGAAGCCATACGAAGCGAGACGCCTTCTGCCACCGACGAGGGACGAACCCGTCGACTATACGAGACATGGGATAGCAATCAGCTCGGCTGGCGCGGGACATGCAACATATTTGCGGCCGAGCATAATAGGAACGCGTGGGGGTTGATCCTTAGCCCTGCACCATTCATGCCAGGGATATATCTTCGCGTCGGCATCTTTACATCTCGGGTTAGAAGTGGCGGGGGCACAGATCTGTTTAGGGGTTCGTCTGCTGAGACGTTTGAAGTCATCTAAGCTATGCTCTTTGTATTCTGGACCTTGGATAGTCTCCCTGGGTAGCTGCCTGCGGCATAACTAGCAGAAGATTGCTAAATACCCACTCAGCCGGTACATGTTGATCCAGGTTCAGGACCAACTTTCTGTGGGCTACAGCGACCTTGGGGACATTTGTCCAGATCTTGATCCTGTAGGATTTCATATCCTCCCGTCTTTCTAAAAGGCACCCATTGACCCCCAAAGCAACGTCAATGCCGGCTTAGGAGATGATCTGGAGGTGTTGGGAATCCCATAAAAGATAGCAGCTCTAAGACGAGCAAACCCGGCCACCACCAAGTTCACCAAAGTCGACATTGGCCCCTTTTTTTGGGACTAATTCTTTGACAACAAACAGAACTCAAACGAAAACACTATCCCGCAAGTGTCTTTTACGTTGCGGACTGGTAGAGAAATCCAAGATATTTTCCCTCACCTACACCGGCCTCGGGTGGCTGCTCTCTCGTGAAGTGACTTTGTCGCTCCCGTCAAATAGCCCGAAGGTTCTATGGAAACCTTGGAGAATGGCGATGACGACTCCTATAGCAGTCTTTGGACATCATGGTCCAATACAAGGCGTCTGCGCACCACCTCGCATCCTTACAATGCCAGATATAAAGCGGCCGTCTCCCGCACCTATCCATCGGACCCCTCAAGCGCTCAAGCATAGTCGTGTTATAGGATCTTGTGTACGAGCGAATATTTATGCTTGGTCCCTATAAGCGTCGATCCTTTGTCTCAAAGCGATATTGCGCAACTGTTTAAATCAGGTCGCTTATTTGAAAGTGTCACACGGATAGGGGCTATCTGAGCCGTCTTCTCTGAGCGCCCAGTCATTCTGCGTACTGATGTTTCTAGATCTTGCCCCAGCGCTTGTTTTAACTGGTTGCCAAAGCTGGCTTTTTGTAACTCTATCTAGCCCTCAGTGTCTCCTTAGCTGCAACTCTAAGGAGAATTTCCTGCTTGTCGACTCCATATAATGCTAATAAGAGCCCTGTAGAAGATTTATTTATATAATAGCTTAAACTCACTCAGGGTATACTGGACATACAGGAATCGAGGCAAAGCAATGTTTAATTCCTCTCAGCAGAATTAATAAGTCTGGTATTTAAAAATACTTGACGATTACCTGGATGCCGTATTGACTATATAGAAGAGAAGCTGGCTTTATTGTTAAGGCGCATCCGTGTTTCCAAAGTCCTTGGTTTCTTCAACCTCACTCGTTGTCGATCCAAGTGTAAATCCAAGCGACTAAAATCATAATAAATTGAGCCTGTTATCTCGGGGGCTAGCTAAATATTTATCCGAGTCGGCACACAAATCCTGTCTTGTTTTCCCAACTCGCACCACAGCGGAAGCCCGGAAATCAGCAACCTTTGATTTTAAGCTTAACGTTAAAAGGTCCTTCCCTTTGCGGCTCTGATAATCATCAGAATACGGGCTTTGAGCGACCCCGCACTAGGAACTTTTGAAAGTGGGATTATGTGCCAATTGGATCATGGCGTTGATAGGCCCCCTTGGCGCCACGCCTGACCTGCCTAAACGGGGTTGCACTCTCCGCGGAGTGGCCTCTGTATCTTGGGTCGCACTGGGTGAGCTGGCGAGGTGAAGGTCACATCGGCTGGTGCTTATTACCCCTCTCTGGTTGTTGATCGAGTGAGGGGTATCAATATCATGGGACGGTCGTCGGTCACAAACATGTCCAACATAGCACAGAAGAACGTTGAAACATGAACATAGTAACCACCCAACTGAACATTCAGTACAATCCATCAATTGACCAGCCACCATCGTCTGATGTGCGGGGAGCTCCCTTGGCAAGCCAGGGTGTCCCTTGCATATCCCCAGGAACCGGCCCCGACGGGTGGCTTCAACTTTATTCTGAGCCGCTAGCTCCCGTCCGTTCTCGCAGATCCCAACGACCATGCTTGGCCCATGACCTGGTGATTCCTCGAGCTTCCTGTTACGGAGTAGCTGTCAGCACCGGGCATCTGGGCGTGAGGAAGATCATTGCCAGAAATTCACTCAAGCTCACCCTGTCTCGTGTATCACGGGACGTGCAGCTGCAGCTTGTAGCTATAAAGCTGCTGTCCTCGAGCTGTAGCTTTCTGCCCCTCAGACGCTGATCTCTTGTTCTGTGTCTGTTTCTAGAGCTTGAAGCTATTATCAAGAATGCGTTACGCTACTCCTCTTCTTGCGGCCCTGGCCGTCTCGGCCTCTGCCAGTGCAGTTCCTGAGAAGCGTGCCGACAAGCTCTTCACTCTTGAGATTGCCCCCGGTGAGACCGTCGAGGTCACCGAAGATGAGAAATTTCAAATGATTGATGTGAGTCCCCTCGCCCAGTTCCATGACTGTAGCTGACATCCCAGGACCACGTCCACTTCTTCGACATCACCGAATGGAAGGACCACGAACCCGCCTCGGCCCGCCTCATGGCCGCCGCAGCATCCTACCCCTCTGCGGTGAAGCACCAGTCCAACGTTGAAAAGATCATCAAGGCCGTCGACATCAAGAAGATCAAGTCGCAGCTCAAGAAGTTCTCGTCCTTCCACAACCGCTACTTCAACTCAAAGTACGGCGTCGAGGCGGCCAACTGGCTCTACAAGGAGGTCCAGAAGGTGGTCAAGAAGCACGAGTTCGCGTCGGTGCGTCTGATCCAGCACCAGGCCTGGTCGCAGCCTTCCATCGTGGTGAGCATCCCCGGCAAGGTGCGCCTCAAGACCATCATTGTGGGGTCGCATCTCGACTCTGTCATTTCGAACGACCGTGGTGCTGGCCGTGCGCCTGGCGCTGACGACAATGGTTCTTCGTCCATCATGCTTCTCAACGTGCTCGCCGCGTTGATCAAGGATCCTCGCATCGCAAAGGGCGACCACGCAAACACGATCGAGTTCCACTGGTACTCTGCTGAGGAGACGGGCCTGCTCGGCTCGCAGGACATCTTCAACACGTACGCCCGTCTGGGGATCCAGGTCGAGGCCATGCTGAACCAGGACATGGTGGGCTACAAGGGCCGTGACGGGGTCGAGCGCTTCGGCCTCATCACTGATTTCACCGACGCGGGGCAGAACGAGTTCCTCAAGGTTCTGATTGACGAGTACACCGACATTCCCTATGAGGAGTCCACCTGCGGGTATGCCTGCTCTGACCACGCTTCTGCGAACCGCAATGGCTTCCCATCGTCGTTCCTCTTTGAGACGCCGTTTGGAAACCATAACCCTTATATCCACACTCCCAACGACACGATTGACAAGGTGGACTTTGACCATGTTGCGCAGCATGCCAAGCTGACTTCTGGGTTTATTTATGAGCTTGCGCACCATGACTTTACAGCTGCATAGGCGGGGGTCGGAGTTGGAGATAAAAGTTGAATGAATACATGAGTGACGAAGATGTAACCCTCCAGTAGAATCATGACGATGCCTCGGTTGACGATTGAATAATTGAGGTACTCAATTAGTTCAAAACGAGTAAATAATGGGCATTGGAGATAACATGAGCAATAATCAATCAATCCTCCGTGTTCAACGTTATCCAGATTAAGGACCACAGAATGAGGGGTCAGACCCCGCCATGTCATGACCCTACAGTGATATGTACCTCCCACCGTCATATCTCGGCGACACCTCCAAATCAAGCAGCCGGTCCACCAACAACGATTGTCTCATTATCTCGACACCTTGCGCCAGCCCGCAACAAGCATATCGCCTTGATCCCAGAAAATTGCCCCAACGACATTCCCGGGCCAAATCTCTCCATCCAGGCACCTTTGTCCTGGTGACATGGCCCACGGTCTTGGCTGCAGACCGCCGATCCGACATAACAAAGGGACTTTTTGAAGGGCCATCCAAAACGGCAGGTCGATCATCCCAGTCGAGTTTCACCACCTAAAGCCGATGGGGCAGGCGATAGGGGAAATTGATTGATCTCGAGAGTTTTGTATGCAATATTAAAGGTCGTGCAGCATCGTCCTACCAAAGTTTTTGTTGCCCCCAACCCCCCTCATTTTCATTCCCCTCCCGCACATTCGTTCAACCATGGTCGGAATATCAGCCTGGGCGGCTCTCCTCGCCGTCCTCCAGCTCAGTCTGGCAATTGACCCTCCTCGAAAACCATTCCAGCCCGTCGGCAACGGCAAGCGTCTCCTCACCTTCAACGAGACCAGCCCCAGCGCCAAGATCCGCCCCTCGCTCCTCAGCGTGGACTGGTCCTCTGCCGGCGGCGACGGCAACTACATCGTCCAGAGCCCCGACGGGGCCCTCGTGCTAGAGGACATTGTCACGGGCGAGAAAAAGACGTTTGTGCCTGCGGATCAGCTGCCGGAGGATCTGCACGAGTACTGGATCAGCGGGGATGCCACGCAGGTGCTCCTCGCGACCAACTACACCAAGCAGTACCGCTACACGTACTTTGCCGACTACTTTATCCTCGACGTCGAGTCCGGGGAGACGACGCCGCTTGTCGAGGACCAGGTTGGCGATATTCAGTATGCTGAGTTTGCGCCTGGCGGGGAATCAATCGCGTTCGTGCGCGGCAACAATCTCTTTATTAGAGACAAGGACGGAGAAGTCACCCAGATTACTGATGATGGCGGACCGGACAAGTTCCACGCCGTGCCTGATTGGGTGTACGAGGAAGAAATCTTTGGAACGCGCTCTACGTTCTGGTTCTCCCCTGATGCCAAGTTCATTGCTTTCTTGAGCTTCAACGAGACTGGCGTTGGTACATTCACCATCCCTTACTTCACCGATGAAGGGGAGGAGCTGGCGCCCACGTACCCCCGCGAACTTGACCTGCGGTACCCCAAGGTCGGCTCCAAGAATCCCACCGTTGAGCTCAACATCCTCGATGTCGCCAAGGGCGAGTACAAGGCCGTTGCTGTGGACGCGTTCGAGCCTGAAGAGCTCATTATCGGTGAGGTTGCGTGGGTGACGGACTCTCACGACGCGCTCATCTACCGAGCCTTCAACCGCGTTCAGGACAAGGACGCCCACGTTGTTGTTGATCCTGTGACTCTTGAGTCGGAGGTTGTTCGTGAGCGAGACGGTAGCGATGGATGGCTTGAGCATACTCTGTCCATTGCGTATGTCGGTCCTCTCGATTCCTCCGACAACAGCACATACTACGTTGACGTGTCTGACGAGGACGGCTGGAACCACATCTATTTGTACCCCGTCAACGGCGGAGACGCCATCCAGCTCACCTCTGGGAAGTGGGAGGTCTCTGCCATTCTGAACATCGACACGGAGAACAGCATGGTGTACTTCCAGGCTTCAAAGCGCCACTCCACCGAACGACACGTCTACAAGGTGTCCTGGGAGACCAAGAAGATCACGCCCCTCGTGAACGACCGCGTCGCAGCCTACTGGTCTGCGTCCTTCTCCTCCAGCGGCGGCTACTACATCCTCACCTACCAGGGCCCCGACGTGCCGTACCAGGAGCTCTACGCCTCCAACTCAACCTCCAAGCCCCTTCGCACTCTAGAGGACAACAAGGCCTTTATCAAGACCATCTCGGAGTACAAGCTCCCCAAGATTACATACTTTGAGCTCAAGCACCCGGATGGCTACACCCTCAACGTCATGCAGCAGCTCCCCGCCAACTTTAACCCCTCGCGCAAATACCCCGTTCTGTTCACGCCCTACGGAGGACCCAACTCGCAGCGCGTGGCAAAGAGCTTCCAGCCGTATAACTGGAAGCAGTACATCTCTTCCGACCCGGAGCTGCAGTACATTGCCTACACTGTCGACAACAGAGGGACGTCCAACCGCGGGAGGGCGTACCGCTCTCTCGTCACGTCGCAGCTCGGCAAGCTTGAGCCTCTGGACCAGATCTGGGCGGCTGAACAGCTGATTAAGAAGTTCAGCTACATTAATAAGGACAAGGTCGGCATGTGGGGATGGTCCTACGGCGGGTATCTCACTGCCAAGACACTCGAGGTTGACTCTGATGTGTTTACGTTTGGGTTGATCGTCGCGCCCGTTACGGACTGGCGGTTCTACGACTCCATGTATACGGAGCGGTACATGAAGACGCTTGAGGAGAATGAAGAGGGGTACCGCGAGACGGCGGTGCTCAAGGTCGATGGGTTCAAGAACGTTCCTGGTGGGTTTAGCATCCTGCATGGAACGGGCGATGACAATGTGCACTATCAGCAGACGGCTGTGCTGGTGGATCTGCTGGTGGGAGAGGGCGTGTCGCCCGAGCAGATGAAGATGTTTGCGTTTACGGATAGTGACCACAGCATCAACTATCATGGGGCGGGGGCGTACATCTACAAGTACCTTACTGCGAGGCTGTATGACGAGGTCAAGAGGGAGCCGAAGAAGTTGGCTCACCAGTGGAGCAGGAGGGAGTTTAATGCCTAGGGTGGGGTTGATTCTTTAGAAGTTTTCTAGTTTAGAACGTTCTAGTATATATATTTTATTACTTGGGATGCATGATGCCTCTATTGTGTGTGTCATTATTGTGCCTATCGGATGAGTGATAAGTAAAACTAAGAAACCACAGTTAATTAAGCAAAGCTGTATCCGCAACAACAGAGAGAATCGGGACCAGGATCGCAGTTGCAGGTTTGCTGCTTTAATTGGAAGAATTCGCAAACTAGCCACCACAATCACCAGCCACAGAGACAGGAAGGCATCAATAATTGGGTGAAAGACTACAGGGCCGGTCTACACATACATTTTCTATGGGGCAAGCAGCCTTGTAATCTTTCACCCGCGTGCCGAGTTAAACTATTCAAATATAACGTATAGCCAGGCAAAGGCGCCGTTACTCGAGCGAAGCGAGAAGGGCCCTCCGCAGGAGGCCCACGGCAGTGCCCCCGGAGGGGCCGACAAGGACCCAAGCACTACAGCAGTCACCCACTGACATTGACCTAGTGTTTGCTATAGCTTAGACTTGCTCACCCAAGAAGCAGGTCTCTTCTCAATAAACGCCTCAACACCCTCCTTCGCATCCTCGCTCTTGGCATGCAGAGCCATGACCCTCCCCGCCCACCTCGCCGCCTCCTCAAAGCCATCACCCTCGCCCCTGATACCAAGCTGCGTCCAATACGCCCACTTGCCCACGGCCTGCTGCTGAGGCGCCATCCTAGCCAGCCGCTCAACAACTTCGGCAACACGCCTCTCAAACACCTCCTTCTTGTCTCTCACATCTGGAAAATGGACAACCTCGACCGCGTCTGAGATATCCACCGCCTCGACCAGCCCCGCCGTCGCCAGAAGGCGGTATGTCGCTCCGGGCGACAACCTGCGCGACACAGCCGTCGAGGGGCTCGTACACGGCAGCCCGATCTTGGCCCCAGGCAAGCTGAACTTGGTATCTGCCAGGGCGATGGCGTAATCCGTCACCATGGCCAGCTGGAATCCTGCTGCTGTGGCGAGGCCTTGGATGGGGCACACGACGGGGATGGGACTCCGTCTGATCAGGCTCATCACCTCCGCGCATAGGCTAAAGAGGTTCTTGACCTCGTCGTGGTTCAGCTCTGTCAGCTCTTTGAGGTCATGGCCGGATGAAAAGACTGGTCCTTCGCTGCGGAGGACGAGAACATCTGGGAGGCTGGCGCGTTCTCTCCTCCATTCGCTGGAGTTGACAAGCCACCCGTATTTCTTCCATTCTCTCGACGTTTCATCTTTGCGGGCGGCTTTTTCCAGGTCCGAGAGGATTTCAGGCTTGAAGGGCGGCAGGATGCGGAGTGTGCCTGAGGTGGGGGATGTGAGGGCCAGGGTGAGCTGGACCTTTAGGTCTCGGAGGACGGCGAGACTGAGGGCATTGCGCTTGGTCGGGTTGCAGAGATGGATGTAGGCGGCGCTTGGGGGGAGTTTTGGGAGATGCATTGGGATGAGAGCGGGTTATGATGGGTGTTTGAGATGGAGTTGAAGATTTGAGAGAGCCGCAGCCCCGCATTAATTTCGGTTAAGCTGTGTTTAGCCCCATTACTAACCGAGGGGTTCGGAACTGGCTTGATTAATTGAGTTTGTAGACGATCTGGTATTGAAATGGGGAACTGTAGCTTCAAGAGAGTGTGAGGTTACTAGTTGGTAGTCTAAGCATCGAATGAATAGGCATGAGGTTTAAAACTCGGCTTGTTTGATACTTACCAAGTCTTTACTAGGAGATATCTCCAGGTTGTCTCGGGTGCAACCATTAATCCGAAAATAGTTGGTTTTGCAGATATAAAAATCCTTTTATATATCGGTAGAAATTCAACTGGTGTGGTTTCGTCGCCAACATTGATCGACAAACATCAAGCCGATAGACGTATAATTGTATTACGCCGCCGTCTCTACAGACTCACCCCATTCCCCATCAATGCCAACTCTCCGGCCAACTCACCGCTTATACCCCGTCCCCTCCATCCCATACCCCGGATGCCCCAACCCCTTCCTCTCCATAAACGCCAGCCCCTCCCCCTTCCGACACTCGAAAACCTTCATGTCCATGAACTTCTCGTAGAACGGCACCGACCGCTCCCAATCAGCCGTCATGAGCGTGCTTCTCCGCAGATGAGGCATCGACTCAACGACCTCCTGCACGCACTTCACAAGCCACGTGCCGAGACCTTTGCCCTGGTACGTTGGATCGACCCACACGTCGGTCAGGTATAGAAATGTGGTAAAGTCTGTGACGCAGCGGGCGATGCCGATGAGTTTTCGTGGGGCTTCAGATGGAGTCGAATCCGGGGCTTCCGGTTGACAGTCGAACACGCCGAAGCAGAGGGAGTTGTCGAGCATTTCCCTCATTGCATCTTCGGGAACGGGATTCGCCCAGTAGAAGCCATCGTGGGCGAACATTTCGATGAGATCTGGGATGGGGATGAGGGAGGAATCTGTAGAGATGAGGAAGGGGCCTTTTGTCCATGACTTTTGGCGGAGTCGAGAAGCAGTTGACGCCATGGTGGATGGGCTGGTATGAGTGAAAGATGATGTTGCGACGAGGAAAATTGTTTATGAGTCGTCTATAAATGATGAGGTTGACTCATAACGTGTCGTGGCTTCGGAGTCCCGCCCGAAAACCGGCCCATCTCAAGCCGAAGCTTACTCCGCCGGAATTGCCAAATCGAGGCCAGCGCCTTTGAATAGAGGTTCCGATAAGATCACTTGGCCGATGGATACAACTCCAAGGGCTTATTAATCCTCGATGATTCCAAGTTCCCTCTATTCTGATACCAACTATTTAACATACTACTAGATAGGGTCCTGTGGCCTGTATTCGCCAGTCGGCCTACATCATTCTAGCCTCGGGGCTGACCCTCTGCTTTGCCGCTTTGTGCCAACACTCGACACACCACTCTCAGCTTCGCCTGGCTAGACCTGGATCCTGAATTGCCTAAGAAACTATGCCACTTCCACAGACTTGACTGCATTTACATGCTAAATTTCCCGAGGCCAGCAGCTGAGGTTTCCAATCTGTCCCACCTCTCGTCTTCCGTCACCTTCTCGTGATTCTCTCCCGTAGAAATCGCTCGTTTCGCAACCTGGTAGCCGTCCAGCTCAGCCTCCTTCGGCAAAGATCACCGGGTCCGCCGTGCTACACGATTGGCTGGAGTGCTGGCCAGAATGCGCACCTCTTCAGCCACAGCGGCGACACTCAACGCCGACTCAAGGCCCATCCCGCTTACATGCAGAGGGGGCAATTGTGAAACTTACAGAGAATCAATCAGCAAGGAATGAAGTCGGGGGTTTAGTGCAAGCTCGGGTAGGCTTGCTGTGGCTTCGGGCAAACTGCCAGGTTGTAGCTGATCTGTGTAATTTATACTGCATATATCATTGGCGACACTTGGAGTGATACCGACGTTTCGCAGGTCGTAGAAGCAGCCTGCCCTTGAAGGATCAGAACGCAACTAGGCCAGTTCAAATACGTGAGCGTGTCGCAGCACAGTGGCTTTGGCATCCGTGCGTCGAGCGACGTCCGGTTGCTGGATGAGGGCAACATGGATGGCAAGGAGCACGCCAAGATCGTGTATCACAAGGAGGGAGGGTCAACGCACACCATGCGATTCGCCAAGGAGGCTGATTAGAAGGTCGAGAACCACAAGGGCAAAGCGTTCCGCGGCCAGCTCATCTCTTATTATGGCTTCCCGAGCGATTCTCTGCGGAATCTGCTCTTTGGGTGGGGCCTTGGGAGGGCCCATCTGAGGATTACGGACGAGGCGTTTACGGAACAGGTGGAGAAGGCGATGCCTAATGAGGTGGGAACTCGGGGTTCAACGCATAGGAGGATGTGGCACTGCTGGAAGGCCGTAGGGAGATATGGTGTTGATGGAAGAGAGGTTAGAGGAGGATTACGATAGAACCTTGAAATTCTCACTCTTGGCATTTCCACTTTTTAATTTAATATGCGCGTTAAATATCCTGCCTATATTTAACCCAATTATAGGAAACCCTTCTCTTATTCCCTCCGTATATGTAAAGGTGATCGTGAGTCTAGGCCTCTAACTTGACAACTACTAAGACGACTCGCAACACCTATACTTCATTGAATCTCTTTAGCCCATCCCACCTCGACCTACTCTGTCTTGGATGCAATCTTGTCATAAAGAAGCCTATAAATGTTAGTCCTTGTACATCCCTCGATAGTTCCAATTCTTACTCTGTGAGGAAGCCCGCATACTTCTCCCCGGTGATCTGCTCCCGCAAGAGCCCCTGGGTAATGTCAAACTTGTGACTCTCTGCGGCCGATGCTGCGAGGTTCTGGAATTGCTCGTCAAGAAGGTCCAGAATAGTCTTTTTATCCAACCGAACGCCCTCCACGGTGCTGACATTATGGCGAACCCACTGCCAGAGCTGATTACGCGAGACTTCGGCCGTCGCTGCATCCTCCTGACGAAAGTTAGTTGGTGCACCCACGTATTCGATGCCAACTCACCATGAGGTTGTTGATGGGACTGCAGCCAATTCCTCTTAGCCACGCCTCCATGTACACCAAACAGACGTGGATATTTCTCTTGACGCCCTCAAGAGTTATCTTGCCTGGCACATGTGGGTTGAGCAAATCGCCCCTCGTCACGGCCACAGACTGAGGCCGACGGAATATCTGGTTAGCAGTAGGCATATAAGCATTGAAAATCCCCTTCGCAATAGGCGCAAGCGCTGGGTGAGCCACCCAAGTCCCATCATGCCCTGCCAGGACCTCGCGAAGTTTATCAGCCTCCACGTTGGCCATGGCCTTTGCATTAGCTGCTTCATCGTGCTTGATTGGGATAAGGGCTGCCATTCCGCCCATGGCGTGCACCCCGCGTCGGTGACAGGTTTCAATGAGCAGCTTGACGTAGGCGTCCATGAAGGGCACTGTCATTGTGACGTCTGCGCGATCGGGGAGGATGAACTGAGGATGGTTGCGGAAGATCTTGACAAAGGTGAAGATGTAGTCCCATCGTCCGCAGTTGAGAGCGCCAATGTGGTTGCGGAGTTCATAGATGATCTGCTGGGCATTAGTACCCCTCTAGCACTATTTAAGAAGAGCTTACCTCGTCCATATCAAAGACTGCCGTGATGGTTTCAATCAAGACAGTCCCCGGATAGTCCCCCTGGGAATACCGGAGTAGGGTCCGAATCCTCGCGCTATGAGCTCCTTGGCGTTGTGGAAGAAGTACAGGCCAAAGTCGAACAAGGCCCCTGCAATAGGGGCGCCGTCCACAGTAAAATAGGCCTCCTTCAGGTGCCATCCGCGAGTGCGGCAGATGAGCGTGGGAAGAGTCCGATCTGTTCTAAGTTTGTACTCTTTTTGGCCAATCTTGAAGTCGATCTGGCGTCGAACGGCGTCGTAGAGGTTGAGCTGCCCTTGGATGACGTTGTTCCAGGTAGGAGAACTGTGTTGACGTCGGGTATTTACGTCAGTAATAAGGGGGGGGGGGGGGGAATCGTGTTCTTTTTCATCGTTGAAGCATCCCTCCTTTAAGGGAACAGCAAGCAGAATAGGTTCCAGGTAGGAGTCAGCGAGTCTGCTCATTAGCTGAGATTTGATAGGCTTCGGATCAGATAGTACTTTCAAAGTCGGCCATGCACGCATAAACATTCGAGTTCAATGCATTCACAACCATTTTCCGGTCAGTCGGCCCCGTGATTTCTACCCGACGGTCGGCCAGACCAGGAGCAGGAGGAGCCCCTTGCCAATGACTATCCTCTCTGACATGTTTGGTATCGGGCAAGAAATCAGGGAGCTCGCCGTCGTCAAACCTTTTCTGCCGCAGCTCACGGCGGTGGTGGAGAGATCTCCGAGTTGCCTCGAAGGAGTGGTATAGGATTGAGAGAAACTCGCATGCCTCTTTGGTGAGTATTATTTTGGATGCTTCGCTGGTGGCACCGAGAACAGCGAATCGCTGGGGCTTATGAGGGACGAGAACCATGATGAATCTGGAAGAGATACTTCAATGTTAGAGTGTGAGTGAACTGGTCGAAGCGCCTTGTCTTGTGTCTATTTAGAGAGAATCTTGATTTATCATGAGATACTTATACAAAAGAAATCGATCTATTCTCGTCGTCGAGTCTCCGAAGACCTCTCAATCGATGCAAAGAAGTGCCGGGCCACCTCTGAAGTCACCTCTCCATACATTACAGTCAGATAGTCGAACCAACGATGTGATATGAGCCACTCGCACTAGAATCTCTAGGACTAACCGGTCACCCTCCTCAAACCTCAGTCTACGTAAACTTCATGAATCAACGCCAGTGTGACCGTCTCGAGATGCTTCGGGATTACATCCGGAGGCACACTTTGGCTGAGCGCCGAAAGGGCCCTCGGGCAAATCCCCCGAAGCTGACTCGGAAGTGTTCCGAGTGTTGGTAGCTGCGGGTCTGGAACATCTTAGCTACTTATTTTACTTAGGCAAGCAAGAGCGGAATTGAGACCGAACTTCCTATTCTCTCCTTCTGTTCTAATCCCGTTCGGCCTTAAGCTTAAAGGACCCCGATAGCACAAGGGGTAGTCATACTTGGGTACAACGTGACCAGTGCTCGGGTGTTTGACGGGAACATGTCCGGGTCGGTTGTCCATATTAAATCGACTTTAACATCAAGCCCTTGCAATCTGCGACCTGCTCAATGATTTTAACAGTGAGACCGGTCAAGCTGGGCAAGGCGCCCACGGTTGGTGCCGGCCAGGCTGTGTTCCCGTACCAATTACATTCAAACGTATGCCAACGGTGGCTGCAATTTCATTCACTGCAATTTTAACCCCCCTCGAATGCCCCGCTTCCCCACATCTTAGGCCCCAGGCGTAAGTCCTCGGAAGCCATTCGAGTGTTTGTGGTCGCCCATTCAAGTCATTGAGGGCTGCCCAAATATCTTATTTGTTTTGCTTCGACCAAAAGAGCGGAACTCAGGCCCACCTACCCCGTGCTTCAGATAACGAATCAGGCTGGATAAGGTATCACCGTGCCTCTGTTGCCCTCTAATTGAAAGGCACATGGAATCACAGGATAAGCGACAGAGCATAATCCCCCCACTGGTTAGGGGCGTCTTCCATAAAAAGGTTCTGCTCAGCAGCGCGCAAACGTCTACAGTGGCCATTTTCCAAGTAAGCACAGCATGGCCAGCCGGCCGCTGGGGTCGTTTTCACGCTTGCAGAACCGTTACTCCTCATCAAGTATCCCATCAGCATACCATTAACACCTTTAACCCCCTATGCCTAAGCCTATTTCTCGAATCCTGGTATCTCCCGCTTGGTTAGTGGTTGACATACTGAATCCCGAGGGCTTGGCACACAGTCGTGTAAAGGCCGTAGTATTCCCGAATCACCAGATCTCGCTGCTGGCAGTGAGATGCATACTGTAACTAGTTAAGGGGTGCCCCAGGATTGGTGTTGATGAGGGAGATGTGTGTGTATTGATCTTAACTAAAAGGGGGTCGGGCCGGGAAGGCCGGCTGAAATATCGGGTAGATGCCTGAGGCATCTTCAACAATTTGTTGCGTCAGTGAGACGCTTCACTGCACTTTTAACCCCCCCAAGCCGCCGCAAGCCTGTCTCCACAACCCCTGGCGTAAGCAGTAGAGGGGGTCGCAGGAACTTGGAGGGCAGCTACAGCCATCGTGGAGGGGGAAGTGTCAAGGTGATAGGTGCCAATACCAGAAGGGCTCTTAGAGGGCATATTCTCTTTTTGCTTAAGGGCATAGTAGTCCTTGATAGTTATGAGCCCGGGAGGCCACGCTAAGCCGTGACCTATAACTTCCACTTATACTACTACGCATTGCGACCTGGTACCTAAGAGTTCCCTATTTAAGTCCTAGAAAAAGAGGCCATTTTAGCTGCATCATAGCTACTACCTAAGGTCTTAGTATCTATTCTAGTGGATAGCCCTCAGCCTTCACTGCAATTTTAACCCCCACAAGGCCGTCGCAACTTGCGAGGCTGACATTTCTACAACTTTTAGGGTAAGCACTAAGAAGGGCATGCTTACACAATATTTCGTCTATCAATGGTCGGAAACTTTTCGGTGACATTTGGCTTATAAAGTTCAGTCCAAGAAGCAACCAGTTGATGACATTTACATAACAGACCTTGACAGACTAAACCTCTTCCGAACTGCAATTTTAACAAGACGCAATGAACCACCCTGAGAGCGACTCCACGTTTGCTCCGAGACAGGCTTTGTCTCCGACGCCAGCTCTCTACGGCGAACTTGTCGGTGACGGCATGGAGCAGCTTGCCGCCGCGTCACTGGATTCCATTGAACCCATACCTTCTGACGCCGTGGTTCATGATGTTGGCTGCGGCGTGGGTGCTGCAACGGCCGCCGTGACTGCCATCGCTGGAACAAATGTATCCATCAAAGGCACCGACATCAACAATGATGTCCTCAGTGTGTATCGTCAGAAGGTCACTGAAAATGGTTGGCCTTCTGAAGGTTTACACATGGACGCTACAGCTCTCGGCTTCCCTGATGAAACGTTCTCCCACTGCGTCGGGAATGCCCTGCTGTTTGTGCTACCCAACGACGGCATTGACGCCGTGAAAGAGATGTATCGCACCCTCAAACCTGGAGGAGTCGCAATTGTCAATTCTTGGGCGTCAACTCCCACCATTCCGCCCATCGAGGCAACAGCCAAGAAGACGCGACCCGAGGGTGCACCACTTCCTCGCCAGGGCTCTAAAAAGTGGGAGAGTCCAGACTTCCTGAGGGACGTGGTTGTCAAGGGGGGATTTTCCCCAGAAAAAGTCACGCTGACCAAACGCGATGTCTACGTGACGGTTGGGGAGATCAGGCACTTTGCTGAGATGGCTTGGAGTTTCATCGGGGGCACGTCGTCGGCTGGATGGCTGAGGTCAGATGAGGAGAATTGGGAACAGGCGTTGACCACCATGGTTGAGGAGTTGGAGAAGACGGATGGGTTTAAGCGGCTTGATGAGAGTCATAGCCGGGTCAAATTTGAGGCGAATGTGGCCATTGCGGTCAAATGAGGACTGGCAGCGTTGCGATGCATTCTTTATTGGTAGTTGGAGGCCGCCAAGAACATTCGAGTTATCTGTTGCCAATCACCTACAGAGATATCCAATATTGTCATCTATGAGCTACCTTATTAGGGACCCTTTATGTCGGCTAGCTATTCGTAAAAAATCTACAAAGATTTATCGCAGGCATTTTTCCTCGAGTAGGAATTAAACCTGCTGCCCTTCTAAGCACCGTCGCTCACAAACACTATACAATACAAACCACCCCACTCCACTCAACTACACAATTTTCAACTCCCTGCTCATGTATGCTTCATACGTTGGGTTCCCAATCTCTATATCCGTGATGATTGCGTCACCTACCACCCGGTATTTGCCTCCCACAGCCCTCAAAAGAACATATCTACTGCAGCCGTAGATACGCGCAATCTTGTCGCCTTTCTGCGCCTGGGGATGCGCCCACCCGAGATAGCCTCTCGCCGTCACTAAAAGGCGCATACCACACTTGATGGAGTCATGAACGTGCCGGCAGATTCTTGGTACGTCATTGATGTGACTCGCTTGGACAATCAACCTCTTCCACCAATTCCCAAGGCTTCTCCTTCCAAATTGTGCCGCGTGATTCGCTCCGAGCCAGGCATGAATAGGGGCAGGCATATCAGATGGATTTTCGAGACTCAAAGAAAGAGAGTGCTCTTCCCCCTCGGCTGCGCTGCAGAAATCATCGCCTTCGGCATAATGGTCATCCAGACTGTCCCAGTTTCTTCCAGGGCAGAGTCCAATTCCAGTGAGTGTCTTGAAAACCAAGTCTGCATCAGAGCCTGGGTTCAATTCTGGGACATCTGGCAAAGTTAAGGTATCTGGAGCCTCGATATCTCCGCTTTGGCCGGCAAATATGTTCCCTCGGTAGTGAACAGTGTCGACAATCATGCCCTTGACAGTAAGCGTGGCTTCAGACAACGAGAGGGCACCGATTCCTCCAGGCTCTCTCTCTCTTTGGGGAAGTTGGCTGATGTAGTCAAATTGTCTTCGCGTAATGACATCGTCAAGCTTGGTCCAATCGGGCACCCACGACGGTAATGCCTCGTCATCAACAGTACGGTGGGCAGCCTTGAGGTAGATGTAATCCAGTGGTGTGTTGGATCTGATCAAGGCGGTGGTGAATTCCGTGAAGACCTCCTGTTGGGAATTGATGTAATTCGGTTCTGGGATCAAGTCTTTACCGTTGGAACTGAGTCCCAGTAGGGCGAAGAGCTTGTCTCGTGGATCGGTGGAGAGCGATGCCCGGCTCCGACGTATTGCTTCCGAGAAAACGACATGGCGTCCAGTCTTTCTGTCGTCGCGAAATTGAAGGAGGGTGGCAAGTCCGCTAGGAGAGTTGTTTGAGAGTCCAGTAGAAGAGACGGTAGCCTCCCTGGCGTATAGGCGGCAGCAATTGACAAACTCTTCCCAGGATATGCTGTAGCGGCCAAAATACACGACGACATCCGAAGCAACTGCAACTTCTTGGATGATCCACACACGTTGCCAGTATGGGCGTGACAGTAGATCCCGGAGCACGGCTGAACCGACGAGATCGGGTTGATGGTCAAGGTCAACATAGGTGGTATCAGCTTGCAGTTGAAGCCCACGAGCTTCGGGGCCCAACCACACCGCCACTCGACTGGCCTTTTGGAAGATGGCGCGCATTCTCTGCACTTGCACGCTTCTTTCATCCGGATCTTGCTGGTTGATGCACAAGGCGTCCGCCCACACGTACTGGGCGCCTCCTGCGCGGAGTCGATGAAGCGCATCATACAGATTCGTCGTGATGGAAACAGCAAAGTTGTTCAGCCGTATGGTGACGGTCCTGGCATGCTGGCCCCAATTGTACGACAGCGCAACGTATTTCGGAGCCTTGGGTAGCGGAACCACCACGAGGTTGAAGGCCAAGCTGGCCCCAGTCCACGGGGCTGAGAACTTGAGAAGGCGGATCTCGCAGTTGCGGAAGATCAGCGGGTTGTAAAGGGGGCTTGGCTGGGGAAACATAAGAGCGCTGATTTTCACACCCTTGAAGAGTGGCATGCGCCTCAACCATGAACTGTTGGAGTTTATTTCCAAGATCCGCTCGAGCTATGTCGATTAGCACCGATCAACTGTTGGCAATGGTGGAATAGCTCACGGCTCGCGAGAAAGACGTGACGGTTTCTTTCAGGTTCTGCAGATTTTCCCTGCCCCTCTTCAGTTTTCCAAAACATGTCTTGATATTCTGAAGTAATGAAAAAGATTTGGCACCCTTTATATCACCGAAAAACGAACTCGCGTCGCCCTCGGAATAAAAGATTTCCCAGGATCTATTAATCTTGGCCAGGGGTATGAGAAGATCGTCTAGCAACGTCATCACCAGAAGGGTCCAATCGTAGGACTGCCTGGTCGAGGTGGACTCTGTATACTCCGTCAAGGACAGAGGATGGTCTTGTCTCTAGTTCTAATCAGTAAAATTCGATACAAAATCAAAGGCGTACACTGACATATCGATCAATCCTGCGCTCCAGCTCGCGTACCGTATCGTCCCAACCCTGCTGGATCTGCGTTATGTGAGACTGTAAGATGACTAGAAAATACTCTCGGGGGTCCCACAGAGGAAGGCTTGCATCGAGACTGCTGTTGGAGATCGGATCCAGACACGATCCGGACTCGTCTTCGATTTCGTCGTCGATCTCGTCATCCATGTGACGGTCGACAAAAGCGTACGCAGTCCAATCCCATTCGTTCCGTCCCACCACAAGACATGAGATTTGGGCTCTGCATACGCTAAAGTCCTCTTGGTCCCGTTCATCCGTTAGAAATGGGAGGTCTATCCGCCTTCTCTGGGGATATTCGTTCGTTGTCTGGCGCAAGGTGTCTCGAGGTAGGATGGTGAAGACCGGCAAATGGAATTCCAGGTTGAACCATTGCGTCTCCTCGGTAATCAGCTGAAACGCCTGCATATTTTGGATCGATTCTAAATCTCAGACACTTACGATATGAACTCCGACAAATGCTTCCGAGGTAATGTACCAGTAAATTGCGTTTCGTAGGCCTTCAACTTCGCTCGAGAGTGCTGTTCGCGCTAAAACTCGAAGAAGGTCTGGATGCAAACCCTCGAGGTAACTAGGCAGGAGTGAGCGAACGACCGCGTAGCCATCTGTCTCGAGGCAGCAAACACCATACATAAGACGTCTCGCAGCAGAAGGGCTGTTGATATCCAAGAATCTCTGAGCCTACATTAGTCTTGACGTTTCATCCCCAATCAGAGGTATATGCGTACTTTTTGCTTCAGTGCCTCATCAAGCTGAGCTGGCGTACGGCATCGTCGAGCACAAGAAGGTCCATTGTCTGTCGGGTCTGTCCTGTCTTCGACCCATGCAATCCCCCCGTACGACGACTCAGGCCAAGCTGGCCCCTCCGCGGGGGAGCGTGTTCGGCCTTTACGGTCGGAGAGGGTAGGCCGGCAGTAACTCCGTAACTCCTCTGCTTGCAGAGGTGTAATTTGAGCTGAATCGGTGTAGGATTCCAAAAAGGCGTCGACCTGCTCGTCGTCGTCGAGGTCCTCTTCCTGCAATAGAAGACTAATGAAGGGTGTATTGGAAAATGGCCTGGGCTTTGTGTGCTTTGAAAAATTAGAAGGCCACGCCTTGATCACTGTTGTTGATGCAGAGCCAGCTTCGTTTTCAAAAGCCATGGCAGGAGTGCAGCCAAGGATGGCTGGGGCCAGAGCTCTACCAAGGTACCAAACGAGGAGCAAATGTGGGAATGACGGTTCACCGACCAACGTCGTAGACTAACATTGCCTTGGGAAATTAATATTAACAGATTCTGTTGGCGAGGCCCTTAAATCCTTGACAAGGCATGTTTGGATGATACGTGGCTCCAGCGAGATAACCACACTCGTGCTGGCTGGGGGGCAGAGTCCTTCCTGTAGCAGACGCACCCTGCCTCTGGAGTAACAAATCAAATCGGTTGAAATGTTTCAGGGCCCGGTTTGTGTTATTACTTGGGCTGACAAGAAGTGGAGTTGGGCATACACAACTACGGCTTACTTACAGCTGAGCCTCCAGCCCGCAGCAATGCGGCTATGCCAACCAATAGACCTCATCCTGCACCATATCAGCCCTACATGTAAAGTGCGCCTCGTCATACGCCAAGCGCCGTCACCCATCAACAACCAAACAGAAATGGCGGACGAGCTGTTGTGATCCGAGCTTCATTTACGGCCTGGCCGCCTCGACCCTCCTACCACAAGGGAAGGATTAATCTCCCTTCCGAGGGCTGGATGCGACATGCATCGTATAGGACACGGGGCTGAATTGAGAACAACGAAAATCGAATCCAAGCCGATGTATAACTCACCAGCCGCTCCAACTTGACGAGGTCACCTCGATCCAATGTCGCCAAACTAAAGATGCTAGCTGCCGGCAGTCCAATCCCCAGACTCCATCTGTTCGTCGACCGCTCCCGCAGTGCCATTGTCGATTCGTTGTAACCCAGCCGTCTACCAACCAATCAGAGCCACGCCCGGTTAGCTCAATCGGTAGAGCGTGAGACTCTTACGAGTACGCGATCTCAAGGTTGCGGGTTCGACCCCCGCATCGGGCTGTTCCTATTACGATTCGCGAGCATATGCGAGGCTTTCTTTTTGCTTTGCCCCAGCCATCGATGACATATTCTGGTGGGCGTCCCTCCCCTGGAGCTTATCCAGACTACTCCCGTCACCGAAACGATATACACCCGCCCGAATACTTAGCCCAAGCCAGACTGGACCCGGAGTGCCCAAATACTTGACATCCTTAGGAGAGGCACCCTTGGGCAGCTAACCAAAGCACTTATGTGGCTACTTACTACACACAGAGATGTGTTATCCAGCGAGGAGTATTGAAGCGTTTCGACTGAACGGAGAGAGCTCCATGAGATACTCTGCTACGAACAGTCAACGCTGGCCAGTAGTCAAGGATCATTGATGCACATTCTAACCCCTGTAACCTGTAAGCGTTGTCCCGCATCCAGCCACTGATGAGCAGGTGTAAACGGTAAATAATACGGGGTCTTTCTGCTGTGTGACTCGACCGTTTGCCACGTGTTCTGCCTACCTCTTGAGCTCTGCCCAAAATGCTTTGCCTTGGATTCCGCCCCTCTCTCCGCTAGTCTCTAAGTTCCTCATCCAGTGCTGCGAGAATGGACTGGCATGATTCATCCTGTCGATTTGCCGACATTGTCCCCCTCGACGAATCACTGTGGACATGCAAGGCCTGTGGATCCGTCGGGTCCATCACCATCGAACCCAGCCCTGCCCCCATCCATGCGCCTCACCAGGCTAGTTCCTCGTCCCGCGGCGCTATTCGCCCGCTGTGGTGGCCAGCTTCAGTTGAGTATCTAGCAGACTCGAACGACAAGCATGTTTCTGAAGCTCTACGGATACGCCACGAGTTATTCGAGGGACAAGAGGTGGTGCTGTATGATGATGGCCCTTGCACCCAGAATTCGCTCTGCCTTGCGAATAAGCGGGAGGTAAGGATTGACGGATTCTCAGAGCCACGCAGTCTGACGCCAAATAGTCCAAGCCCTATATTTATCCAGACCTGTCAAAATCGTCGCATATTCGACTACTTGAGCTGTCGCCCGGCGATTCGTCCATGGCCCTCCGTGGCCGCCTACTGGTGGTGGACTGCGACCGGTCGCTTCAGTACTACGGCGCCCTGTCCTACACGTGGGCTGACGCCGCGAACGACTCCAGCCTCTGTCGGCGGATATACCTCGGTGACGACTACCGCGCTCTACCCATCACTCTGAGCTGCGATCGGGCCCTTCGGAGGCTGCGTGGGAGTGACACTCCTGTGCGTCTATGGGTCGACTCCATCTGCATCGACCAGGCGTCTCCAACCGAACGATCGCACCAGGTTTCGCTAATGCATGCTGTCTACTCCAACGCAGCGACGGTTCATGTCTACGTCGGAGAGGAGGAGCATGGCGACGACAAGATGGGCGCCGACGTCATGACTCAGCTGAATCTGCTGGATGCGGACGATGCATCCTGGGACCTCACCGTAGACCTCGATGCCTTCAACACCTTCTTCTCTCGACCTTACTTTTCTCGCCTTTGGGTCGTACAGGAAGTCCTACTCGCTCGATCCATCACGCTGCACTGCGGCACGCTCTCCTTGAAGCTCAGCGGAGACACAATCTCCAAGATTCGGGGGGCGGGAGTTGCAGTTCCGCCGTGGATGAGCCTCATCGGGGAGATTGGGCTGGACCACAAGATGTCTTCTGGGCATTTTGTCGACCTGCTCTCTGCGACCCGAGCCTGCGGTGTCACCGACCTGCGCGACAAGATCTTTGGCTTGCTGGGACTTGTCCAGGATGCCCAGATGGAAATGCTGAGTGCCGATTATGACCTGATGGTCCGGGAGGTGTACATCGGAGCTGCGGCCTATCTGCTCCAGAAGCAAGGACGCAGTGATATCCTTGAACTTGTCAACTCGGAGACATGCGCCGACAACCGCTACCGGTACGGCATACCGACCTGGGTTCCCCTCTGGGATGCTTCCCAGACGGCAATGTCGGCTGCGGATGCCATGGAGAAGCGTCTGGAACAGTTTGGAGACGACTGTCGAGCTTTCGTGAGGAAACGGGGCCTCCAGTCCGCCACCGTCCACATCATCCCCGGCTGGCCTGACGACACTGGCAAGGAAACGGGGAGCCCAGCCCTCGACCAACTCGTCCACGCCAGCACTGGATCGTTGGTCACCCCCGGCCACGAAATCATGGAGCTGGGCGGTTCGAATACCACGCTTCTCTTACTACCCGAAGACAGCAGCTCCAGCTTCTGGCTCTTGGACGGCGGTGCTGCCCTTGCTGTCCACGACCCGGAGGGGGTGCTACTAGGATCCCAAATGCGAGACAGACGACTACTCAGAATCAAGGGCTGCAACACGCTGTTTCTCGCAAATAGAGTCAGTTCTGCCGCCGCGGACACAGCATACGAGCTCGTCTGTCCCTGCGCCGCCGCCATCATCTACAAGCCCACCGTCGGTTCATTGGACACTGCCCCACACGAAGATTCTTTCGTGCTGCAGCAGTGCTATCCTTTTACACGGGCTGATGCCGAGTTTCTCGCTATATGGAGACACTTTTTGTGGGCGAGCGATAGGTTTCCCACGACAGGCCTGGATGCCAGCAAGCGTCCTGGGCGCCAAGCCGGGGGCCATTTCGGGAGTTTCGCCTGCATGAGTTACGAGATTAACATGGCGAGGGATCTCTGGGCCAACCGTGACACTTTTATGTTGTATGGGGGCCCTCGCGGTACCGCGGGCAGTCTCCGACTGTGGATTCAGGACTGGGACCAAAAAACGTTCGATGCTGCCGCACAGCTTATCGACGAGATCAATCCGCGAGCAGTCCACGACAGCTTCATGAGATGGGATGCAGCCCACCGGGATTTGAACGCCGCTGCGCAGTATGCCCGGCGGGACTGGCCGTTCATCCGGCTGCCGGACCATCGGCTTGCGTGGAGCCCCAAGGTGGAAAAGGCCCTCGAGACGTGGAGAACCGAGTCCAAGTTCCTGGCGGGGATATTTGGTAAACTCGTCTTGTGCAAATTCACTGTCACGAGCCATGACGAGAGGGTGGACATGACGTCGGAGCTGGCAGACGAGCTGTACGAGAAGGTCAGCAAGTACCCGGCCGAATGCGACGATGAGGACGAGATCTTGGAGAAGCTGAGGATGACGCCTGTGATTGGGGATGCTGACTGGTCGGAGTTTGAGAAGGTGGTTGTGTCGATTGCTAATGCGGCTGTCCAGCAGAGGGAGACGCAGCGGATGGTGGAGGGGAGGAGAAGGATGCAGCGGGTGTTTCAAACGGATGACACAGCAGAGCAAATTGTCATTGTCTAATTGTCCAGTCAACTTGTATTTACATTGCAAGTTGGGGTCTGTAACGACAACCATCGAAGCCACCAACAATCAAAACTAGTAAGTAGCCGAAACAGTAAGAAGGCGAAACAGTAAGAAGCCGAAACTAGATAATCACTTGATGAATAGACCCAATGACGGTCCATCAACGCTCTTTTCTCTTCTCTCTGTTTCATCCCACCCGATCAACAGATTACGCCATTACCCCGAAAATCAAGCAATCATCCATCAGTCCCGCGCATCGCCAAATGATATCTCGAAGCCGAGTGCGGGGAAGCCGATCACGACATCGACATCGGCCATCCCAGCCGTCGTCTTAAACCCGGGCGATCTGTCCGCGATTGCGGACAAGTACTTATTGGCTCGGACCCTGCCCTCACTCTCGATCCTCAGACCATCTCAGATCAACCAGCAACATGCCTTCCGCCGTCCCCCTTGAGCAATACACCCACGTTCCCGAAACAAAGGAGAACCTCGACTGGGCAGACTGCAAGTTCCATTTGCCTCAAAGGCCGATTGAGGGATTCTAACTATCGCAGTGGCCAATGTCGACCTGTCCAAGTATGGCACCAAGCAAGGCAACGCCGAGCTCGCCCAGGTGCTCATAAACGCCATCCAGACCAAGGGCTTCTTCTACGTCACCAACTTTGGCATTTCCCAGGAAGCCATTGACAGGCAGTTCGCTCTTGGGAAGGCCTTTTATGAGCTTCCCCTCGAGGAGAAGCTCAAGTATGTCCCTGATCTCGATGCGGGAGTGTACAATGGCTATCGGCCTGCTGGACGGCGGGAATTGTCAGGTGGCGTTGTAGAGAAGACTGAGGTGTGGAACATGGCCAGTAAGGACTGTGTCCAGGACTATAAGATGGCCATGCTGATATTTCTTCAGCCAAGGATGGAGAAATCACTCAGCCTCTCCCGAGTTTGATCACCGGCCATCTCGACGAGGTCAAGGCCTTTGCAAAGGTTTGCCATTCGCATTGGTTTAACATCAATCTCTGGAATACTAACACTACTCAGGATCTGCACGACAAGGTCCTTGACCCCCTGAACCATCTGACAGCCCTCGCCCTCGGCATCCCAGAAGACTACCTCGTCAAGCTTCACAAGTGGGGAACCCACAACGAATCCCACCTCCGATACATGAAATACGGCAAGTTTTCTCCCCAAGAGATTGAGAAGCTCGAGGATGGACTCTGGTCCCGAGGCCACACGGACCTGGGCTCCTTCACGTTGCTGTTCAGACAGCCTGTTGCTGGCCTTCAGATCAAGGATAACAGCACCGGGGACTGGAAGTGGGCAAAGCCACTGGACGGCAGTCTCACTGTCAATGCGGGCGACGCCTTGAGCTTCTTGACGGGCGGATACGTCAAGTCTACCATTCACAGGGTAAGACGCCACTATACCGTCCAGAGCGATACTGACATGGCATTCAGGTCTCTGTGCCCCCCAAGGACCAACGCAACGTCGACCGCCTAGGACTCCTCTACTTCTCCCGCATCCAGAATGACATCCCGCTCAACACCATTGACTCTCCTGTCCTCAAGCGCGAGGGATACACCCAGAACGAGTTTGAGGAGGGCGGACATCCCATTCCTACCATGGAGGAGTTTACGCGGCTGAAGCAGACCTGGCAGCAGAAGAAGGGCGTGAGCTACAAGGAATTGGAGGGACAACAGATTCTGCCTGGTTTCACTGGTAAATACTTTGCATAGCTCCAAATTGATATTGTCAGCACAAATCTCTCGATCTGGTACATTGGACTAAGAGACCTCGGCTCCAAGCTGCTTTCGATAATTATCCAGGTCGACGACAGACCAGATCCACGAAATCCTCCCCTCTTCAAGCCAATACATGACATTCTCGTGAAACCCGACGCTTTTCCCGTTCGGCTCAGCGTTGGCCCATTTGCCGACGGGCACACCCGTGAACTCCAACCTAGCGGCGATTTGCCCCGTCCGATTATCCACCACGACGTCTTGAATGTCGAAGTGCAGGCCCTTAATCGCGGTCTGACCGTCTGTAATCAACGTGATGTACTCTGGTATTGTCATCGCACGGTTGTTGTGGGTGACTGTTGACTGGCAAAACTTGTGAAAGTCGGCTTCCATGGATTTGGCGTTGATGCACGCAATGTAGTCGTGGTAGAATGCTCTGAGATCGAGTGATGTTGCCGACTGCGAGTCGGTGAGGGCTTGGGGTGTTTTTGTGATGGTGGGCTTCTTTTCTTGACGGTCGTCGGCGTCCTTCAGGGCTAAGTATCTGGATAGACGACCATCGACGAACCAGGCCAGAACGATCTCTTGATATTCGAATGTAGACTCTTGGTCTTTGGCGGTCTCGGTCTTGATGAGCCTCGCAGAAATGGCCTGAGAATTGGTATCCTCGACATAGATATCAACCTCTGACTGCTGGCCTGTATTTTCGACGCCGGATCTCAGGTGTTCAATGAATGTGTCTCGCTCCTGGGGCCCGTTGTCGGTATTCACGATGGGCTGGATGTGTTGTCGAAGCTCGTCCCATTTGCCGTCATTTTGGCAGTTGATGATGGTGTTGAATAAGGAAATCATCTCTTTGTGAAATGGCGGGGACCTAGGTTATGAAAATAATGGGTATCCGAAAGGACCTTGCTCTATGTTCGGGTTGTCGTGTTAGGAAGCATCACCAGAACTCAAGGTCGAATAAATATCCGTCGATCTGGCCGGGTGACGTAAGAACCGTGGAGTTGACATTGCGCCCTTGACAAATCCTCGGATTAGTCATTGACCGTCTTCCCCTCCTTCGAGTGTAGGATTGAACGACAGGGATTGAGATGTTGAAGATAAGACCCAGGCCGTTTCCGTGGATCCTTACCCTCAGCCCTCAGGTGAAGCCCTCGTAAGGAATTGGTTCAATACGACCCATCAACGAAAAAAATGGCCACCTTGGGGACGGGTAGTTGTATCACAGAACCCAGCCTCTTAATTGGGTATTTCCCAGTTCCAAATGCTCATAATTAAGTAGTCCATCATTAAATATGCACCCGCTCCTTCACAGGCAACCTAACATCGATATTCACAAGCTCGATATCACTCCTATTACTCTTCTTATCATCATTCCACGCGTCGGCCCCAAACTCAGGTGACCTCGACCCGTTGCTCCCCGGAATGTGAACCACGCTGTCGCCCACCCCGGGATAATTCGTCTCGTCAATCTCCTCAAACCCGCTCTGGCCGGGCCTCCCGGAAGGAACCGAGTTTGCGGGTCTGCCTGATTCGCCGTAGCTGCATTGATCTGACCCTCCGAGGTTGCGGCGGAGGTATGGTCGAAGGGCGGGGAGGCAGGCGATGATGAGGCCGATGTAGGCGTCCAGTGCGCTCCACATTTCTGGGCGAGTCAGAGGATGGCACTGATTTGAGGTTGGGAAACTTACCGATGGTGTTGATGGAGCGGAAGTCGCCGACGTTGCTCAGCTGGACGGTCAGGAAGCGTGTTAGGGAGAAGGCAATGTCGATCAAGCCGAGGAGGAAGACGCAGTAGACACCGATCTTCATCCTCAGCCGCATGTTGAGATTGTAGAGGATGAGGAAGGGTAGGGCAAATACTGGCAGTTGTCAGTGTGTTCCACTACTTGAGGTGTCAACCGGGTGACTTACGAGCGATGCTGCCTGTAAAGTGCAATGTCCAACCAACCTGGAACGTAGTCACGAGGGCGAAGTCATCGCACAGCTTTTTCGGTTCCATAATGCTCCTAGAGCGAGTCAGAAAAGCACGGGTGAAAGGGACAAGAGACTCACCAGTTTCTCTGGATGGGAAAGCACAGAAACAACTGCAACGAGATGCTCACGACGTATGCCATGGCAGTGTAGACGATGACAGCCCAGAGGGCCATTCTTCTCTTGCGCATGAACGGCGGGAACAGCTGGAGGTAGACTGCCAGCAGCGACGCCTTGCAGAGGTAGAATGTGGTGAAGAAGGGAATCATGCCAGCCCACATGATCTGGAGATGATAAGTCAGTTGAGATACAAACAATTGAAATGGTGCATGGCACTCACCCGCAGCATGTACTCAAACGTCTCCGGGTCAGCCTCCCAATTCACAAGGGTATAATTAATATGTGGCTCCAACACCCCCTCCTTCTTGAGCACAATGTCAAACGACGCGGTCGTGAACGCAGAGCACCATGCCATTATCATCAGCACGTCGCTGGCCACGAGCCTCTGCTTCTGTATCTTGAGTCGTAAATACACGCGAGCACCAATGAGAATGGCCGCAAGGACGATGAGTGTGTAGATGACGCCCTGCCAACGACGTCAGCGCTGTTACCCTGTCGGCTGCCGATCCCCGAGGGAGCAAAAAGCTTCTTCGGGGCCATCGGGCGGGGGCCCAACTCACCAGCACGGCCCCGCCAGACGGCGCCGAGGCCATGATGAACAGCGAGTCTCAAGGCGCAGACTCTCCGCAGGGGAGGGAAGAAATGCAAATGAACGAGCCCTTTGATGAACAGGAAAGAAATCCAATCTCTGGGAACAATGCGGATTAAAGAGAGTCGGGATGAAAAAGGTTCGCTACACTCAGGGTTCCCCTGGTATCAGGACATACAGCCCGGCTGGACGGTACGCCACCTGAAGAGGCGCGGGAAGTGCCCTGACTCAAAGCGCCAATAGGAACCACTCCGGCTGATATCTGAACCTTATTCAGCGTCCATCTAACGGTATAAGGTTGGCGCCTCGGGGAATGCGACTGGAGCTGGAATGTCGCTTTTCGGAAAGGAACGTTCGGTTCTCGTCCAAGGAACGCCATCCGGGACTGGGCCCAATGAAGGTGGGCCAGATGCGAGTTCCTCATGCAGGGGCAGCGACTCGAGTCATGGCTAGTTCGTGTGGCTGCTTGTTAATGACTAGGCGTAAGACAAACGGTAGCGATAGCACGAATCGCATGATTCAGTTACGCCCGTTTTCAATTACAGCCATTGCGGCCAACGTTCAATTTTAATCCGGATCTAGTCACCGTTTACGGTTGCAGGCTTCCCGCCGTACAGCCTAATGCTTATGCACACAAGTCCCCCTCTTCCTCAACCTTGCCGCACTGTCCTTCTCCTCCTCCGATAGCGTCTGCGCGGCAAACCCGCCGATGGTCCGCCGAGCAAGCCTCTTGCTAGCCGGGTCGTCGTTGGGGAACTTGGCCTTGATGCCGCCAAAGTTGTGTCCGTCGGCTATATAAAGGACCTCGCCGCCCACCATCGTGAGCAGCACCTTTTGCCGTCCGAGCTTCTCCTTGGGGACCTTGAAGAAGTTGTTCTGCAGGACGATGACATCCGCGAGCTTGCCGACTTCGAGGGAGCCAATCTCTTTATCTGCGCGGAGGAAGCGCGCGCCGTTGATGGTGATGGAGCGGAGGGCAGAGGCTCGCGAGATGCCGCTGCCGGGGAAGACGCCGTCGAAGGGAGGGCCCTGGGAGGCGGGCGAGTTGGGATTTTGGGGGTCGCCAGATCGAGTGACGGCGACTTTGAGGGCGAGGAACTCGTCGAGGGGGTCGATCTGTGGGAGTTAGCGGGGGGCTTCGAGAGAAGAGAACCTGGGAACTTACGGGCCAGTCACTTCCGTACACAAGCGGACGTCCGGCAGCCTCGAATTTGGCCCAGGCCTGAAGATTGTCGAGACGATAGTCGGCGAGGGACTTGAACGTGTTGGGGATGTAAAAGGAGCTCAGCTGCGCCCACTGGTAGCTCACAATAGGATCCACGCCCAGTTTAGCGAACCGCGGCCAGTCCTTTTCGTGCGAGAGCTCGTCGTGAGCGAGGCCAAGCTTGAAATCCTTCTTGGGGAACTTTTTGCGGAAGGACTCGGCTGCGTTGAGGGCGATACGCACAGCAAGATCGCCGTCGGTGTGCAACTGGGCGTCGATGCCACTTAGGAAGAGCAACTCAAGCGTCTTGCTCAGGATCTCAGCCTTCCAGTAGGGATCATTCAGAGAGTCAGGATCAGGAGCCCACTTTCCGTCTGATCCATTGACAGGAGCCCAGTACGGGTCGATCAGGGCGGCGGTGTTGGCGGGATAGGTGATGACGCCGTCGATGAACGCCTTGATGGCCTGCCATTTGAGGGTGGGCTTGGGTCCGATGGCAGACTTGTCGTGGAAACCGGTGATGACCTTGACGGTCTCGTCGACAAGGGAGGCGACCTTTGTCAGAGACGTAGGGGCCTCGATGCGGTAGTCGAAATAGGCTCGCGAGCTAAGCCCACCCGCCTTCTTGATGGCGTTAAAGACAGTGTGGTGCTCCTTGCCAGCTGCAGCCTCCTGGAATGTTGTAATTCCCGCCTCGCGCAGCAGCTTGAGAGCGGCGTTGCCAGCTTCGATGTTCTCCTCGTCGGTCGGCGGCGGCGGCCCAGCAAGGAGGCTGGACGCATTGTCCTGGAGCGCACCAGAGGGCTCTTTACTACCGGGCAGACGGTCAATCTTGCCACCGGCTGGATCCTCCGTGTTCTCATCAATGTTGGACAATTCGAGGGCGCGCGAGTTGGCCAAGATGGTGTGGTAGTCGCTCGAGCGGATGATCACAGGCCGCTTGGTCTTGAGCTTGTCAAGCTGCAGCTTGCCCACGTCGCCGCTCTTCTCAACAAGGCCCGGGTAATCCATGTTGACAACCTCGACCCAGTCGTCGTCCGTCTTGCCCGTCTCGCCGTCGATGCACCCCTGGATATGCTCGAGGATGTCCTCCAGCGGCAGCGTCTGGTAGCTGAGGTCGCACTTGAGGAGGAAGAGACCGCCCGAGAGGACGTGCATGTGCGAGTCGACGAGGCCCGGCATGGCCATCTTGCCCTTGAGGTCGACGACCTTTGTCTTTGCGCCGATGTACTCCTGCACGCGCTTCTTGGTCCCCACGTAGGCGATGCGTCCGCCGCGGACGGCCATGGCGGTCACCATGGTGTTGGACGGGCACATGGTGTAGATGTTGCCATTGTACAAGACCACGTCGGCGGGCTTGACTGCCTGGACGGGGGCCAGGGCAGCCAGCAGGCTGAAGCAGAGGGCCAAGAGACCGCGAGCCATGATGGATGTCTTGATGGCGATGGAGGATATCGAGGCTTGGAACTAAGAGACGGGATGCACGGAAGAACTATATATATTGTCATGACTGGTCCCTGGGTGCTCCAATCATGCATGGCTAGAACAACTCCAGAAGGAACTTGCATTTCCTTGACCCTTCTTGGTAAAGCGACCGCAGGATGGTCCGGAGAGTAGCATTGGCAGGGAAGCCTGCAGGTGCTGGAGTGCTGCGCCAATATCGCCTGTATTGGGCTCTAGCGCTGCGGCTGCAGCTTCTCCTTGGGTGCTTGAATAGCGGTCTAGCGCAGGGAAAGTGTTCCCCGGGACCCCGGGCAGGCATTGCCGACCGGGGGCTTCTAGCTTCCCGACCATGCGGCATTTCCGGATGCCGGTACCGATAGGAAATTGAGGCTAGAACAGATGAGGATATTGATACGGTGATACGATGCAGCCAATGCGAATGTCGAACACGAGATTAATATCGGGAATATCCATGGATCTTATAAGCCCGATGGAAGACCTACTATGTACAGTTGTGTTGGTTCCAGTGTCCTGTCGGCTGATGGCATGAAATTCCAGGGCTGAAGGTGGGGTCACACCCGCTGTAGTATCCACTACCGACCGATCTTCCCCGGATCATCCGGCCCAGTTTAATTAGGGAAGTGGAATTAGATTCACTCGATACTGTATGCATAAACCTCAAGCATAACTCTATCAAGAGCTAGTCAAGCTAAGCTTTTCCATTGTTTAATGATCCTACCCTACAAGAAACAGAGATGTCGCGTTTTAGCTCTCAGAGGGAAGAGTTGAGACGTCATGTTGCAGGGGCGAATCCTTCTGTTGGTAGCAAACATTCTGAAACGGGAGAAATTAACGATTTATCCACACATGCAGTCATTCACGATGGTTGCCTAACAGCGTGAAATTGGGGGACCAACACTGCATGCTCTCGACCAACATAAACAGTAGAGGACTCTAGGTCTGGGCATCTTCAACCCCAACTTCGTAGCTCTTTTCTCCTCTCACCACAAGTCGACAACACAATGGCAGATTCGCCAGATCCCGCCTTCGCAGACTTGTTCATGCAGACAATGTTCCGCTCATTCCTCGCCCAACACCTCCCCAGACTCTACGCATACAAAAGACCCTTCCGCGATCGAGCCATCCAACGCGGCAACATCCCCGCCAACATCAGCGACCTGATATTCCGCCCCGATCACCCCCAGAGGCAGGTCCGACTATGGGTTGTGGACCGCATCCTTGAGCCGCAGACTGTGGCCCACTTCATCGAGTTCCTTGCATGGGGGCGTCTTCCCGGAGGACGTGAGTCGTCATCTCCACGACCGACGGATGAGGAGATCAAGAACATGAATCTGCCGTTTTCAGATGGGCGCCTGCTCCGTTTAACCGGGCCGAGAGGTTGACGGTCCAGTCTATCATGATGCGGATTGGTTCTGTGGATGACAGCGGGCGACTCATGACCATCACCAAGGAACTTCAGGCCATGAAGTCGAGAATCTGGCAGGGCCTGGCTCCTCTGTCGAAGAGGCGCTGGAAGGACTTGAAGCTGGATGAACCCGAGAACTTTTCAACAGCCTGTCGACACATTGCCTCTGTCGTTAATGTCTTCCAGTACCTGATTCACAAGGAAGCAAAGCGTAATCTCCGAAGCACGTTTAACCTGATATCAGACCATCTAAAGGTGTACCAATAAGCCGTCAACGCACAGAGGAGATTACAGGGCCATCAGGACATCTCTATGACTGACCTCTGGTACGAGTTCATCAGAGCTCACTTTGACGACATTTGCGCCAGAGCTCACCGTTGGGTCATCGCGCATGTCGACCGCCTCCACGCCAATAATGGAACAACTCAGGAGTCACCAGCCATCGCAGCCAGGGGACTACGACCAAGTGCAGTGGACTCTGACTGACAAGCTCCACGACTTGACAGAGAACGTAGCCCACGCGGACTTTATGATCTTCCTTCCAACAGACGGGTACAAGGGTGATCCGCTGCCCCCTCAGGAAAACGGCCCCTTGACGGACCGAGAGCGTTCCGCAACGGGGGAGGACCCCATCAGCTGGTCTGCAAGCGTCAAGAAACGAAGAACTCAGTATTGCGCGCGCATCAAGCATCTCTCTTCCCAGTCTTTGCTTTCAGGCCGTCGGCAGAGGGGCCTTGATGCCTCTGCCTCTGGGTTGCCGCTAAACGACCCTGAGGATATGTCGCTTACGGCCCGAGGCCAGATTGATGCTCAGAGACAGGCTCGGCGGGAACTTCGTGGTGAAGCAGAGCCTGCAAGCCTGGATCCTTGGCTTGTTACAGCCCGTCGGGCACTTGGACGTGGCAAGTTTCCCTATAGTTTTGTGGCGTACCGACTACATCATGGTGATGAATCTTGGGAGAGGTTCATGGCCAACGGCCAGAGATCGGCGAGGTGCGAGCCTTGCTGAACCAGCATGGCGCCCAGATCATCCCACAGGAGGCTACCAAGGACCTTTAAAGTCCCAGGATATCCCGGAGACTCTGGTATGTCGGAGTGCTCCCCCGGATTGAACCCTTTCTCTGCTACCAGGACGTACTTGTTTCCGTCCACAGGGTCGCTGTACGATTTCATCACATGCTCGTCGATGATGAGCAAAAATCCTTCGTGAACACCAAGGGCATTACCCTCTGATTCTATCAAGGTTCGGAAATGTCTGCAAATTGTCAACACGTCGTCAAATCGTATCTGGCCACAACTCACCTCTGACCGACCCGGCGCAGATTTACCAGGGTCCCAAGACAGCTCCGGTCTTGCGGTTTCCGTCTGCTTCGGCTCTGTCGCAGTGGGAGCTGGCCAATGCCCTGATCCCGAGATTGGTGGCATACATAACTTCTCGAGGAGCATGAGCCCCTAAGATGCCAAGGACGGAAGTAAAGTGTGATCAATGTTTGTACGGATTAGGCAGGATACCTCAATACCACTAACTACAACATTGTAGACACGACTCGGGGGATTCATCATCTCAATGCTCACGGCCGACAACAGAAAGCTTGTCATATTGATCCATCTAGAGTACCAGTCCTGCCCTACAGCCGAACAGCCTCGGTGTGTTCCTTGATCCAGTCGAACGAGTCACCTCTGAAATCGTCCACGATGGTTTCCGACCGATCAGCGTAGAACCGCATCAGTTTACGACCATCCTCCCACTTGGGCCAGAAAGGATACCGCCTGGTACCACTGCCATTGGGGTCCAAGTGCCAAAGGAAATTAATAAAATGCGTGCGTATGCTCCGAGCCGCGTAGTTATCCTTGATGCCAAAGAACACCTGTAGGATATCTGCCCCGTGAAAAGTCCCCAGGATCGGAGTGCCAGTATTATAAGAAGCCATGTATGCCCAAGACGGCAGGACCTTTTCACGACCCTGAGCAGCGACAAGGAAGAGTCGCCGTGTGAGAGTGAAGAACAGGTCGCCGATGATGGAAGCACGGCGTTTATACCCAGGGAAGATCTCGTTCTTCGTGCCCGTCCCGTACGGGCTGTTTTCCGTCACGGCCTCCAATCCCTGGCCATATGTCTCGATGAGCTCGGTGAGCTCTGACTTGGATGCACCGGCGTAGTAATGCTGCTGGAGGTAGTCGACCAGACCCTCCATGGTGGTTAGATTCTTCTGGAAGAGGGCAAACAGTGTCCCCTCGTCTTCCTGGTTTCCGGTGATGACCGGAACGGGGACATATTTTCCCTGCGCCGCGAGAACCTCTGCGCTGTCTGGGAGGGAATGGCCATCCGGTCTGGGTATGTAAGACAGCCCCAGGGCCGTGTAGGACAGCATGCTGGGTGCCGAAGAGACAGCGTCGAGGTAAGTGGTGTAATCAACCTGCCGTAGACACTCGAGCGTATCCTCAGCCCCGTCGCAGCCAGCATGGCGAACGACACGGTCGTAGACCTCTTGTGCCTTGGGAGAGTCAATCGGCTGCGACGGAAGCACTCCTCCTGAGGCCATGATCGCGCCGCGGAATAGCTGCTCGCCCTTGTACTTGAGCTTCCCGCCATACAGGGACATTTGGTTAAAGGCAGACCAGGCACCAGCAGACTCGCCCCAGATCGTGACCTTGGAAGCATCTCCACCAAAAGAGGCGATGTGATCTGCTACCCATTCGAGAGCGAGCCGCTGGTCGAGCAAGCCGAGGTTGCCAGCGCCGCCCTGCTTGACCTCCTTACCGGGGAGGAAGCCAAACCCGTTGACGCGGTAATTGGCGATGACGTAGATGAAGGGCTTGTCGATGTCGATGCCGTGCTGAACGAGTCCTGTGCCATCATACATGGACGACCATCCGAGCTAAAGACGTGAGCTACCGTAAGTCTGACATGGAATAACCAAAGATAATTACCTGATATCCACCGCCATAGATATAGAACAGTACCGGCAACTTGGCGTCAGGCAGGGTCCCCTTGGGACGCTGGACAGTAATAGTCAAGCAGTCCTCGTTCTGCCCGGAAGCCTTTTGCGTGAAGGGAAGGTTGGCAATCTTGCCGACGAGCTTGAACAGGAAATCCTCGCTCTCCAGAGACATGATCATCTGAGGACAAGCGCCGGCCGGCTTTGTAGCATCGAATTCCCCGAGAGGCTGCGTGAGCCGCTCTGGGGGCCGTAGCCGGAGGGACCCGACTGGGGGCTTGGCAAAGGGTATGGCGCTGAAGGACTCGACGTCGTCTTTTTCAAGTCCGTTGAGAGTTGCGCCAGGGATCTTGACGAGAGCTGCCTTGGCGAGATTGAGAAGAGAGGCGAGGAGTAGTATCATGCGGATGGCTGCCATGTTGAATTACGAGGTAGAGGAAAAAAGAAGTGGTGCTCGGTGTGGGTTATGACAAAGCCATTTTCCATTAATGTCTGGTCGCTCCACGTGTTTTTATCTTGTAAGACGCGGCTTTGGATCAAGAGCGAGGCTTTCTTTACCCGGTGATGGTGTACCATGAGCTCTTGGCTCGGGGAAAGGGGGGTTGATTCTTGTCGACGTCGAAATAAGTGGGTCGATTGACACAAGCTGAAAGCAAAGGGCGCTGGCCCCCAGGCATCTCCGAAGAGGTAAAGCGACCATGTTCTGTTTGGTCTGAGCAGTTGAAGCCCCGGTATTGGTCTAAGGATCTAAAACAATGGCGTTGAATACGAAGGTACAAAAGTCCCCAGAGAGGCCGTGAGGGCTGCCTCCATGCAAGGTGCCTTTAATGGTAGCCAGGTTTGTTCCGAATGTGCCGTAGACAGCCAGCGGCAATGGCCTTCTGGGGTTCTGCCCCTGACCACTTTGATCATCACTTGCTGCAGAAAGGTCCATCATGGGTGGTTGATTTCAATTCCCTTCACCCGAGGATTCACGAGCTGAATTTTTCGCGCTGAAGGCTTAGCCGAGCACATTGCATAAACAGTCACTTGGGCAATCTAAGAAACGCGCCTTTGTTGATCTCAATCCCACGCATCATCTTGCTGTGACGGTCACCCTTGACGGGAGCCTCGTTTCAACGCAACGGCAATTCACATGGGGCTATTAATCGTAACATCAGGGTGGACGACGTTGGAGGCTTCCGAATATCCCAATGCTTGTTCCTCGAGCCAGTCTAGATAACTAAGGAATTGACTCCAGTCTGTTCGAGTTTCGCCCGCGTAAATACTTTCAAAAATACAAGCCAGACAGTCAATATTTGAACCCCCCAACTCGCGTCCGCAGAGTTCCATCCGGATCATTCTGCATCTGTAGAGCCTTAAACTTGGCAAAGTCCCGATAGCTCCCAGTGACATTTTGGTCCGCCATGGCATCGTTCATAAACAGCGGAAGGTATCTCTCGACCGAAGCATCCTCCCCCTCAAGCCAGACGGGAATCCTGCTCTCAACCCAGGCAGTCAGGTCCCTCGTAACCGCCGGGAGAACCTCATCGTCCCGCTTATCAGTCCACGCGCACTGCAGCTCGAGGATCAGGCGGTTGCCGGCGGTGCCCGAAAGACCCATGGCGTTGCCGCCTCTCACTTGCGAGTGCTTGCCAACGATGGACGGTAGGGGCTGGAAGTCGACTGAGCATTGGGAAGCCAGAGCAAACGGGTTGCTCAGATAGTCAGCCAGGAGTTGATTCATTTTGTCAGAGATTTCGGCGTAAATGTCGGGGTTGTTGGGAATATGCGGGATCGTAAGAGTCTGATATGTAAAGTTAAAGAAGATCCCCAATTGTCGGTTTGTTGGTAGACTTACGCGGAATGAAATCCTCGAATTCAGCAAAGAGGCGCCAACACCATTGGATTTTAACTAGAGTCATCAATATCTGACAGTGCCTAGCGTGCCTCAGTACTCACCAGTTTGCCATAAGTCTGTGTGGACGTCTGGTCCAATATACTATCCAGCTTCAACAGATCGGCGAATGGCCCCGAGGTGGGTGGCCTCTCGCCGTCGTAAAAGTAAAAGATGATGAATAACTTAGTACTGCCGACGGCGAATATGTTGGTGACGATGATGGCGCCCTTGGAGTCCTCATTGCTATAAGGCACAAAGTCGTGCAGAGCCTTGAAGATCTGGTCCTCCTTGGCGCCATCGTAGATGCGCATGCCTCCCCAGACTTGGCCAATTTTATGGGCCATCATGTCGAACCGTGTAACGATCCCTTTCCAAACTTATTAGTGATTATTCACCCAAGGGGAGGCCTCTGGCTGACCGAATTGGCTGCCGCTACCTTTCAGAGCCACAGCAAGATCAGGATGATCCTTGACGTTGACATTGACGATTGTTCCGTTGGCAGCGACCATTTCCCAGCCGACAATGTTCTACTTCGTTAGTGCAAGAGGAGAGAGACAGGTCGGGTTGACTCACATCAGCAGCCAGGCCATACTGAGCGCTCAGAAAAGAGATGCCCCCCTGAAGGAGAAATCCCCCAACCCCGACGAGGCCTACGACAACAGACGTGAGTGAGAGTAGACGTAAAGTCAAGGGCCATACGTACCGAGCCGGCCTCCGACAACAGTCACGTCGTCCTCAGCCAGACTGGATATGACATCGTTCCACTCTCCCCCAGGCTTGACATGCGCGACGTTTTTCTGACCATCATAGGTCGCCCCAACCATGTCGCGCATGGATATAAGTACGCCGTCTGGAACGGTAGCGTGGCCGGGATTAGGATCGTGGCCTCCGCTCTTGACGGTAAACCTCACGTTCGGATACTGGTTGAGGATGGTGACGGCCGTGGATACATCCTCGGTGGACTTTGGAAAGACTATGCAGGCTGGTTTGGCACTGCGCAGGATAGTGGACCAGTACTCGTTCCTTTCGGAGAAGAACGCGACGGAGAGTGGAAATGAGACGCGCTTTGGGGGAGAATCCGAGATGTCCTTGCAGGCTTTGGTGGTGGCTCGGGAGGGAGCAGCCGTGGCGATGCCACCCAGGGCAAGCAAGATCAGTGTAGGAAGCATTTTCTTTCTTGGAATGGAAACTTGTAGATGGATGGACTCTGCGAAAATGCTATAGCTAGTATCCTTTGGCAAGGCCGTCTCTTGGGCTATATTTTATACTACTCCTCTACGAAACACGATCTAGGGCATGAGTTTGCACCCAACAGGTATGGCATTTGCGACAGGAAGCATACATTCGAGGCTCATGCGCTACCAATACTTTCTGAGATTGTCGACGTCGAAGTGGCGATGGCCCATGCTAGTGGCGGCTTCTCATCCCAGACTATTGGGGAAAGTTGACCTCGGGTACACCAAACTTGCCACGGCATCATGTGAATAAGGCTGTCTGTCAATTTAACTGGCTACCCCTGAGGATTCGAATCCCTGCTAGGCACGCATCTGAATCGTCGATTATGGATGGATGCGAACGGGCTTACAGATGAATTCCTACCCCGCAACCGCAGATCCTGACAGTCGAGGCTGTCTCCAAGCACATGGCCAACCGGTCGCCCTTACTTAAAGCCCCGCCAGGTGCCCACCATGGACCCAGGACTAAAGATTTTCGACGTCGACAGAAAGGTGCCACAGAATTTTACCCTGTAAACCCGGCAATCACGCCAAGAATCACCCTTCGCCATGTCCTCCCCGAGGAGGACCCGGACTGAAGCTCAGCTGAATCGAAAGAGACTGCTTGACCGCGTCAAGCACCGCGAGAACCGACAGTCGCACAAGGCACAGCTGGATCGTATCGAGCAGGACGTCGCCTTCATCCTCCAAAGCCTGCAGAGCATCACAGAATATCTCAGCCACCGGACGCAGAGCCACATCTTGACCCATCATCCCGGCATCGGTCACCACATACTCGTAGCCCCGAGCCCGGGTGGCACCATCTCATGTCTTGCAGTCCCACACCCGGTTCCAACGACGCCGTCGCGTGTCATAGACTGCCGCTGTGGCATGCGGCACTCTGATCATTTTGAAAGCCTGGACCTCTGCGGCGTCACGGGCCTCTACCAGACTCGGGTGGCATTCCCTCAGCAGGCTGCGGATGCGACGGGCGGGTTACCCAGGAACCCAGCCTTGCCCAGTATGATGCTGCACTCTGAGGGGGATAACTTTGTGACTGCCCTCCTCACGCCCTTTCTAAGAGATCTGAAAACCGGGAGGATGGAGACTCTGCTGGGGGGCTACCTCTTTGCATATCGCCTGATCCGGGTAACATATCCCAATTCCTAATTCCCAACTCGCTTATCTACTAATGCAACTCTAGTGGCAGCTAGATCCTTGCCCTGCCACACTTGCGGACGTTCCGGCCTGGCTGTTGCCTACTCCCGCACAACTGTCGGACCCTCATCCGGTCTGCATCGACTTCCTCCCGTGGCCTAAACTCCGTGAGCACCTGTGCTTATCTCAGGACAGCGGCTCGCCGCCGCATTCTATCCAGCTGTATTGGGATTCCATCCGGCTTCACCTGCCCCTGGGCTGTGACATGTTTGGCTGGGATGATGAGGGCAGGATGTCTATTTCGAAGGAATTTGAAGCAGCGGCGTTGGACAATAGGAACTGGCGGATGGGTTCCCCTTGGGCGGATGTTTTTCCTCAACTGATGGATCTGATTGAGCCTGATGTATAGTACGATAGATGCGCCACTTTTAAATGTGAGCAAAGTATAGATGGTGGGCGACCAGGTCTTTGCGCAAGCGCCATGCTCTGCGGTCTTTAATAGACTTTAAGACTGGGGCCATTTTGGAGACGTGGATCCTCTAGGTTCCTGGATAAGCTTCTGGTAATTTCTTTAATATAATAGATCTTTTAAACTCAGCCAAAAACCAATGTCGTGTCCAGAGGGCACAGATATGGAAAAGGGCACCTAAAAACATGGCTCTATTTCCCTGTTCCGTCTCCTGCTGGAGGAAGACGAATGACGATGATGTAATTATGTGTAACGCAGGGATTTTAACGCACTCTGAGTCTCCGACGCCCTTGACTGTCTTGTCATGAGAAGGGCGTAGAAAATTGTCGACGTTATCGGAGTCTTCACGCCCTACGCCTTATGCCGTCGAGGCCCATTGACGAGCAACCAACCAGCGTTGACACTTCCTCGCGATCATCGACGTTCTATTCATTATTAAGCCCCTTGTGGGTAGAAATCTGATTTTTTACGAGGGACTAAGAATGGACTGTTTACCGTGGCATATAAATTACCATGCGAGGCGCTCTGTAGCTATAGAGCTGCTCCAAGTGTACCTCGTGCGCTACCACGTGTTTCTCGTGCACCTCGTGAACCCAGCTTGCGGCAACATGGCGGCAACAACAAAGCTCTTCATGTAAGAACATGCCCGAAAGGGTCTCCTTGTTCCCTTGCTGAACTGACCAAGAAATGTCAAGTACCGGTGCTACTGGATACATCGAGGGGGACTTTCTCTACGAAGCCTATCAAGCCCATCCCACCTGGGATATTTCGGCTCTGGTCAGAAGCCAAGCCGCCGCGACCAAGATACAGGAGGCGTACCCGAGAGTCCGCGTTTTTCTAGGCGATCTGGACTCGGCTGATCTGCTTCGCGATGAAGCTGAGCGAGCGGACATTGTACTCCGTTAGTATCCCCTCTTTACCTTGCCTTGGCTTGTTCTAAAGGGTTACTATTAGACTTTGCAAATTGCGACCATGAAGCATCAGTCAAAGCCCTACTCGATGGCATGGCTCGTCACACCGCCGACCGCCCCGGCTGGTACATCCATACTTCAGGCACCGGCATCCTCACCTACGAGGATGGTCGGGCCAAAACGTGCGGCATCCAAAGAGACAAGGTCTTCGATGGCTGGTCCGGCGTCTCAGAACTCATCAATCTCCCGGACGATGCGTTCCATCGCAACGTCGACAGCATCGTGACGGCAACCATCGACGATTCTCCCAAGAACTTCAAGACAGCCATTGTCTGCCCGTGCTGCATCTATGGCGAGGGCCGTGGCCGGGAAACAAATCGAGCACCCAGGTATATACCTTGGCCACGCACATCCTGGAAAGAGGCAAGGGCTTCGTCGTCGGTCAGGGGGAGAATATCTGGCACTATGTTCACATCCGCGATCTGTCCAAGCTTTTTGTGTCGGTTGCTGAGGCGGCTGCTGCGGGAGGAGGTGGAGCTTCTTGGGACGGCGAAGGATATTACTTTGCGGAGAGTGGTAGCATCACCTGGGGAGAGATATCTAAAGCCATTACTGAGGCGGCATATGAAAGGGAATACATCCCGACAAAAGATATGGACGTCTTGGACTGGGATGCAACGGATGCGGTGGACCCCAAGGGGCCCTACCGCTGGGGTTCGAACTCCAGGGGCCAGGCGACCCGGGGGAGCAAGTTGCTAGGATGGAAACCTGAGCAGCCGCGGCTGTTGGAGAGCATTGGGGTTATTGTTTCTCTCCAACAAGCTGAGCGGACAGGTGACAAGTAGACCAGAGCAAGAGGGACGCGGTAGCTCACAACTGCCCAATCATTGCATGTGAAGATTCCCCATCTCGTCAATATCTCACCGTTGTCGGTATCGGCTTAGATACTGAAGTTGCTAATGTACTGGGTCTGGATTTTGTCTGGGGATTTCGCTCCTGTCGAATGTGATGGCCTTGTCTTTCTTCTCGCCGTAGGTGACATGACCTTTATTCTCCAAAACCCATGCCCGAGCCTGCATCCGTCACCATCTTGGTGATTCGACAACGTGACACCCGATGGCGCCCCAAATAATGGAATACGAACTCAAAGTCTGCCGACTGTTCGGGAAATGGTTGAAGAAAGCGGCTCACTGGCTGGAATGGTAAGTTGATAAGTTCCTCGTCAAGGAGGTTGGCCTCGATAATTTTATGCTATAAAATCTGTGGATTCCTGCATAATCTTCAAACGATAAGCTTTCCATCGGATCAGGTAATCAATCATCCAAAGATTTGTGTATGGCGTAGAGGCAAAAACCGCCATCCACGCGCATTCAGCGGATGATTGAGAATCATATTCTACCTTGTCCGCCACATATGTGTTGCGTTCCATCGATTGCGATTCGCTACTAAATGCCACATGACTCGGCGACGAAACTCAAGCATACCAAAATCTATTTCCGTTTCTAGAGCTGAGCTCGTGCCGCTCTGAGCTGAGTTGGCACTGGACTCAGACTGAGGTGAGCCGGGCTTGGGCTGAGGTGCCTGTGCGAGCCCCCCTTTGGGATCGCAGACCCAGATCTGGGACAATACCCAGTTTTAGGCCCCTGTTAGATTACCCATGGGCCATATTAAACAATCCGGCCTCCTTGAACCCACATTTGAAAGGCCTCTATATTTAACGCCATCTTAGTCAAACTATTTACGTATCATTCTGAATGCAAACCTAACTTGATGGATATGATTGCTGGGTTGTATTTCACCCCTGCTCGTAGATTTGTGATAAACTCCGTCACGTCGGCGTTAAGTTTCAGCCTCTTTATCTCGTGTTCTTGAAGGTTCGTCTCCTCAATCTTGCGTTTCTTATAGAGGTCGACCATTCCCAAAAGTATCGTTTCCTCAGTCTCGGGGTGTTCCAAAAGGAAACTATCGTTAGAGCCAGAGAGTAGTTGCAGTTTCGCACTCCTATGCTCCATGATCTCTGCCACCCTGCTCATAATGGCATTTTCCTGTTGACGGAGTTCCTCGTGCTTGGTATAGAGCGAGTTTATGGCGTTGGAGAGCAGGTTTGTAGCGCTACGAAGGCAGGACAAATGCGAGTAGGGATCCGAGGGCCAAGTTTCGTTTCCGTGAGTATCACGCCCTTGTATATCGCGCCTAGGAGGAATTGCAGCTGCAGCATTGGTCTCCGTCGTCGGCTCGCTATCATGGACTCTACCTGGTTCAGGCGCTGCTGGCTCCACCTCGTGTCTCTCCGGGTCTTGAGTCACTCGCCTCGAACCGAGGCTTGCCCTATCGCTGGTAACCCTTAACCCATATGATGTATCAGCGGGTAGAGTTGACACTGATGTTGGCGAGGGCGCGAGAACTAGAGGACCGACATCGTTATCCGGAACACTTTCGACAGGGCTGATCGGCTCTAGTAATAGGACGTGATCGGCAGAACCCACAGAGTCGCTCTCGTAGCCGTTTCCTTCAGAAATGCTCTCATGCTCACTCTGGCAGTCGCCCGCATAGTTCCTTTCCTCGCGGTTTTCCTCATCATCAGTCCCGCTGTTGCGACCGTAGTCGCCTTCATTACTGCTCCCATAAATGCTCTCCTGGCTGGTCTCGGAGTCCCTGTCCTGTTGGTTTTCGGAATCGCTCCCATGACCACTGTTCCTTGTTACTAGTAAGTGTTAGTCTTAGTGGAGCCGACATCGTTTGGAGGCCAACGAACAGCAAGATTGAAAGTCAGCTGGTTTGAATTCTAACGCGTCGTCTGATAATGGCCTTGGACGGGCTTTGAGGCGTTTAGAGCGGTTCCTTTTGACCTCACAGTATAGGCTGTCGAATGAAAGGTTTCTTCGCTTCTTAGTAATAGCGGTCAACTTTCGAGCGCTATGCTCGGAAAGGCCGTCGAAAAAGAGGACAAAATACCACTGAGGCACTCCGAAATGTTGGTAGACGATAGGAGCGGAGAACTTAAGCCTTCTAGCGTCCTTCCTATGTACCGCCTCGAGCATCTGTGGGATTATTTGATGAGGGACTCGGCTAAGAACCCAATAAGGGAATGATTCAAGCTTGTGGCCATTGCGAAGGGCGGCATGGTGTGCTTGACGTAGGTCCTCCCAAACTTGCCGAATGCTCGCTGCATCTGTAGAAGGTACCAAGTCGTAGGCTTTTTGGACGGCGTTTTCGGTTCCGTCCTTGGGGTCATTAGCAATTGAATCCCTGTTCGACACAGACTTCCGAGGCCGAAAACCCGCGCGAGTAGCAGGAGATATGTTGTATAAGACCGGAATAAGCTGGATCGGCGAACTCGGACCGAGAGACAGAGAGTGGTTTATTTAGTCGCCAGCGAGGAGATGATAAGAAAATGTTCGCTGCGTACCATTTACCAGTGTCAGAGGGAGGCTAAGAATGGGCGTGCTATTGGGCATTCCAAGAGTGGAACGGAATGCCTTAATGTATTTCCGGGGGCCCTGGTAATTTCACCAAAATTCCTATGTATCTAAGGGAGGGTACCAGTACACAAACCCTCGGCGAGTCCTTCGGTTGCGGTTAGGGCTTGGCTTGGAGTTGAGTTCAATCATCACTTTTGCCCTCGCACCTTGTTGCACACAGTTATTCTGCAGCGTGACAGCAGAGCGTGTTGGAACGTGTTCCCCATTGCCCGTCCACATCAGAGAAGTTGGGAAAAGGGCAAGGAAAAGGCTATAGGGATAATAACATTGCCCGGCAACCAGAATCTTGCAAGTAAACTTGAGGTCTACCATACCTTGAATTGCTCTGTAAGACCGGGCTTCCCTGCTTTGTGGGTCCGTGGCGTCTCCCTGTCATGTCAGGAGTGAAATCCGGCATGCCCTTCGGAACTCTTGACTATGCAAAATTACCCCTATTACGAGGGGCATACAAAATGGTAGAAGGGTGTCCCTTCTAGTCAGCCTCTATACAGAATAGGCCCATTTTAATTACTTTGCCCACAACGAGGATTGCAGGTGTTGGGTTCTGCCTGCAGCACAAACCCCCAAAAACGCCCACACAGCAGTATCAATAAAACAAAGCTGCGACGACCATTCCTAGCTATAGCCAATATAAGCACTAGATCAGCCGATTACTCTGAGTCAGAGTTCAATAATAGCCGGATCTATTCCTATTTGCAGGGCTAAGTTCGTGCCACCCTAAGCTAAGTTGGTGCTGGGCTTGCGCGGAGGTGCCTATAATATGCCCTCTTTGGGATCGCAAGCCCCCACAATGCCCCAGGTCTGGCCAATTTTCCGTCATGAGTTCGGCCCAACGACCACGTGAAACAATTTTCTCAAACCAACTAATCGACCATGGCCTAATCGGGTTGATCAATTCCAACATCCTGAATCATGGTCTTAGTTATCTAGTCTCACAAGGGTTACTCCGTATGTGCTGCTAGACCTACCTATAACAGGAAGCGCCTTGAGTGGGGATGATCGTGCGCTGCTGTTGAAGGATAAGTACATCAGGGCGTAAGATACTTAGGAAGGGGAAGCGGTTAGGAGGTTGGTAGTTAGTCTGTGTCCGAATGATGCGAGGTAATAGATGCGAGGTAATAGGTGCTACTGGATAGGGATAAGCGCTATGAGTAGATTGCAAGGCGATTTGGAAAGACGTAGCAAATACTCTTTATAAGTTATATAAATTACCTAGTTTTTTGGACTGATATTATATCAAACCTGGTTCCTATATCTTATTACCTATTAGATCCTATTTTCTCTGGATTAGAGCGAATACGAGAATAGACTAAGAGTGACTAGCTACTATCTAGGAGGTTTTATTTAATATGCCTAGACGGGTTCTAGTTTCTTAAAGGGCTGTGTTATGATATAGTTAACCTCAAGGTCTCTAATTTAGCTCAGTTCTGCAGACTCTGCCGTCAGATGTCTCCGCCGATAAGGTAGAAACACATGATTATGTAGTGTTTATCCTGGGAGTTGGCTTTGGCGATGTGAATATAGTATTTAAAATGATAAAATAGACCTTTAATCTTAACTATGTGTCCTCTAAAGAAAAGGTCTTAATATTCGGTATGAGGTCCTGTGTTCGTTGTATCAAAATAACCAAGGCCGAATTAGACGCGCTAAAATAGGATGCTCCTTTGAATTGGAGATATATATGCATACTCTGTCTTCATGCCTTCATACGTCGTCGAGTCGTTACATTACACGGCGAAAAACCATTGGTCTCCTGTAGGTAAGACAGCAAGCTGTAAATTATGACATGGGAGTATTACACTCTCTGCGAATAAGTCATCAACTCATCGTAACCTCTGAAGATAGATAGGCCTTTTAAAGTGAGATAAGGAATTTTCAATACTCTAGAGTAGACCCCGCTAGCAAAAATTCGCAAGTGGGGAGTACTTGATATCCTTGGGAAGACTCCATCATTGAATATTCCTAGATGGGAATTCTTCGTTTTTCTCGTTAGGACCTTATCGGCGAAATTTCCGCGACGAATCTTTCGATGGTTTCGGCTGGCCACTTTTCCATGACCCAATTTTGGCCCCCAGGAAAGGTCTTGAATTGGGCCCAGAAATGGGAACAAGAGACCTCACTGGGCTGCTCCTCAGCCAAAGGGGGGTGAGCAGAGCTGATGCGGGCTGATGCGGGCTGATGAACAGCCAGCGAAGTGGGCGTAAAAGCGGCTATCCGTGCTGGGTCACGTGTCGCTTGCGTTTCGTCTCATAATACCAAAGTAGCCCTGTGTCCTGTTGTTGTGTAAGTTGATCTGAATGCACAAGGGGAGGAGTATTAATTAAGATAAATTAATAGATTAATATCTATCTATAAGTAACTAGTTAGTTAACTATAAATAATAACTAGTTTTAGAAATTATTAATAGGGTATAAAAGGCGATCAATAGTAGCAACCCTGGGTATTAAGATCTATGCCTTGAAATATAGATATTGAAATCAAGTGATTGGCTCGGATTACGACTCGTTTAGCCCTTGAAACGATCTGAATAGTCAGTGGGTCAATAGACGACCATTCNTTGAAATATAGATATTGAAATCAAGTGATTGGCTCGGATTACGACTCGTTTAGCCCTTGAAACGATCTGAATAGTCAGTGGGTCAATAGACGACCATTCTTCAGATTCTAACCAGCTTCTAGCATGATCTGACACAAACACCAACCGCCAAGGTCAACATCTGGGATTGTGCCAGCTGATCCAGGCGGTGAAGATAGTCCAGACATGAACCACAACACTCCTCTATAGCCCTTAATCGGATGAATGGAGTATCCAGTCATGGATCCCCACCAACAACGGAGAATTTCCTCTTCATGGCTCAACCGTCCCCTTCCGAGTGGGTCATGGCCCCAGCTTCCTCGTTCCCCGGCGCCTCAGAGCGCGTGTTTTGTCCCGATCATTCGTTACACAGACACGAGTCGGGGCTTGTGCATGCAAGCGGGATTAATGGCATGACGCGGCGAGCATGGTTCCAGAAGATATAGCTCGAGCCCCGTGCCCACAACCCCTCTCTTCACCTCCATTCTCGGCTGTCCTTTTCATTCAAAGCAGTAAATATGGGTGATAGTGCTCGTGCTCCAGCTCCGGCGGCGAGGCCAGCGCAAGATGGCGATAATGAAGGCCCTGCCATGCTTGCCCCGTCGCATTGGGAGGTGAGCCAAGGATTCTCCTTCACAGACCCCAGAGCTCACTGGAGTCCAGAACAACCCCGCTGGTGACGAAGCGACCGACCCTGCAGACAACGCCGACGCCGACTCTTCCCTAGGCGACGACTCCCTCAGCTCAACCGCGTCCATCAGCTCCAGCATCATCCAATACCGCGTCATCAACGGCCGCACATACCACGCCGAGCGCGGCGACGCCCAATACTGGGCCTCCAACGACGCCCAGGCCAGCGAAGCCCTCGACATCATCCACCACACGTCCACCCTCCTCCTCGACGGCAACCTGTACCTCGCGCCGCTGGAGAAAAAGTCAGTGAGCAAAGTCCTCGACGTTGGAACAGGCACGGGTATCTGGGCCATCGACTTTGGCGACGAGTTCCCCGAGGCGGAAGTCATCGGTACCGATATCTCGCCCATTCAGCCGTCGTGGGTGCCGCCCAACGTCAAGTTCGAGATTGAGGATTTTACGCTTGATTGGACCTTTTCCGACGAATCATTCGACTACCTGCACATGCGGTTCCTGTACGGGAGCGTGCCGGACTGGTACCAGCTTTATGAGAGGGCGTTCCGCGCCTGCAAGCCAGGCGGCTGGGTAGAGTCCCACGAGGGAGACCCCATGGCCTACAGCGATGACGACACGCTCAAGAAGGGCAGCGCCATTGCAGAATGGGGCAAGTTCTTCCACGAGGGTGGCAGGAAGCTAGGCCGTATCTTTACTCCCATCCCAGAGAGTCTGCAGGAAAAGGGCCTCAAGGCAGCTGGCTTTGTGGACATCCAGTCCAAGACTATCAAGGTGCCGGTGGGAGACTGGCCCAAGGACGAGAAGCAGAAGGAGATTGGGAGGTTTACGAACCTGAGTGTTCTTTCCGACGTGGAGGGCCACATAACGTTCATGGCGAACCTGCTTGATGGCTGGACGCAGGAGCAGATTATTCTGTATTGCGCGCAGTTGCGTCGCGAGATCAAGTCGAGGAAGACGCATGCTTATTATTACCAGCGTGTTGTATGGGGGCGGAAGCCCGAGGGGGACAAGGCTGAGTAGACAGACACTTGAAATACATCTGATGAGTCTATTCCATTCATTCATTAAATTGGGCCGATCATGCATCCAGGTTGGCATGACCCGCCCTCTAGGTACAATCTATCCCAATCCTTTTCAACTAAATCACTCGCTATAACACTTTTACTCCTCCACCCCCAGATCCCTCCGCCAAACCTTGACCGGCATCTCCCCCAGGATGTGATTCATCGTCTCCTCCCTCTTGAGCTCAAACCCCGCCGGGAGAGCAAACTCGTATCTGTGAACCACAGAAGCAAGCAGCACGGCCTGTTCCAGATACGAAATGTTGCGTCCGATGCAGCCCCGAGCACCAGCTGAGAACGCAAGGAAGTACGACTGCAGCTCCTTGCCCTTCTCACCCAGGAATCGTTCGGGGATGAACTTTTCGGAATCGGGGTAGACGGACTCATCTCGGTGAGCTACGAGAGCGGAGACGCTCACGGTGGTGTTGCCAGGGACATACTGGCCCATGACTGTCACCCCTTCAGGAGGGGTCTTGCGGCCGAGACCTTGGGGGGTAGGGGGGAATAGTCGTAGGGATTCATCCAGACAGGCCTTGAGGTAGGGAAGGTGCTTGATCTTATCATAAGGGGCAACCACTTCATCTGGCTCGAGGACCGAATCGATCTCCTCTCGCAGCTTGGCCATGGTTTGAGGGTTGAGAAGCAGTTGATACATGACGTTGGCGAGGGCAATGGCAGTAGTAACACTCCCGGCGTTCATCATGATGTTGATCTCTGCAACGACCTCGCCCCATTCAAGGTTGTGGGGGTTGCCATTCTTGTCCTCCATGAGCGCCTGGAAGAAATCGTCCAGCTTCTCACCAGCCTGGTATCGCTCCAGTCGGAGAGTCGCCCTGCGAAGGACAATGGCATCCCAGCCACGGCTGGACTCGGACATGCGCCTGTAGTAAGGAATGATGTTGGCAAGCTTATCGATCAACTTGTAGTTTTCGTAGCTCCACACCAGCAGAGACTGCTTCCGGGCAGTGGGATACAGGCATTCGCGAAGGTTGGCCTCGAATGTAGTGCCGTTCTTTTCCTGTGCCTCGACTCGATCGTGCCCTCGGTCAAGAAGCCCAAGACGCTCGGAAAGGCCAATATCTGCGATAGCATCGAGAGAGAAAAAGTTTGTCCAGGCGCGGAAGTCGACGTTTACGTCCTTGGGGTCGGGATACCTCACGCCCTCTGGCAACGGAGCGGTGCAGCATTTATCGAAATGGGCTATCATCCTCTGAACCTTGTCGGCGACCTTGTACTCCCACCCCTCGAGGTTCTTGAGGGCGTAAGCCGACGAGAGGACCTTTCGTTTACGTGCGTGGTCAGGCTTGTCGATGACATCGGCAAGATGGTAGTGCGTTCCAGCAGTTAGAACGTATAATTCGTCCTTGATGCAGGGGGTGCCATGGCCGTAAATATCCTTGATGGCGCGGACACTACCAAAAGATAAAGTGTTTGGACCGGTTCGGAGGACGGGGTCTTTTTTGTGCAGCTTGGCGAGGTGTGTGGAGCGGGCGCCGCCGTGGGCGAGGATCATGAAGGGGATGTTGGACATGCCCGAGAAGGTGGACATGTTGGGGAATCTCCGTAGGCCTAGCGGGTCAGTTTTTAGTTCAGTTGATGACTTCAAGGATAAGCACCTTTGGAGTCCTTGAGGTAGAGGACAAAAGGGTAGATGAGGAAGTAGATGACTGCGACGACACCCAACGCCGCAGCGTAGGGCGCGTTGCCCAGGGTGGCAATAGACATTTTGCAGAGGTTAAAGGCTCAGAGAGCAGTAGAAGAGAATGTCGATTAATTTGATGTGAGAGCAAGACTAGTCTGACCAGCACCCTTTCTTATACACGCCCAGACCATCCGTGGAAGACATTGCCGCATTGGGCAATCCCACCTGTGGCGTCGTGATGATGATCAGAAGGAAAAAAGGTCTTCTCTCCGCTCCCCGCATTTACCCCGCCCCCTCCCGCCACGAGCTTGGACATTTTCCCTACCAGTCAAAAAGGGATATAAACAGCGAAGCCCTTGGGCCTTTGATGCAAGTCTGACCCGCTTTCTCGATCCTTGCTACCTTTTTGACCTCCCCCCGTTTGCGATGCCGCCCACTGGCCCTCGAAGACCTGGCTGCGAAGTAAGAGATTGCCATTATGATGGGTTCCTGAGACTGATGGTTTCCTAGAATTGCCGTGCGAGGCAAGTATTTCCTGGTTATCGGTGGATGGATTAGCTTACAGTTGGCGTCCATCAGACATCTCAAGTGTGAGTGTGGCAGATGCAGTATCATTGTATGAACTGACGTCTCTAGGTGACGGGGAAAAGCCCTGCGCGCAATGCATCAAGAAAAACATTGACTGCAACCGCAATCTCAGAGTGCGCTTCCGCAAGTCCAAGACAGGGTACGTCAATCACACACCTGCTCCAAACCTGTTGCTCATCAATCCAAGGCCTCACCCCGAGTTTTCCACCTCCCAGGTCTGGTGCAGAACCTCTGGCAAGAAACTCAAGTTCCTCGACCAGAGCCTCGAAGTAGCAAGATCCTACGACGACGACGTCTCGTCAGATGGGGAATCCCGACAACAACCCCTGCGGCATGACGGGAGCGCCTCCCCGCCAGCACCCCAGGAGAGCTCCTCGAGTGCCGGGTCAGCGGGTCTGCAGCCTCATCGCGATTACGCTTCCCCCGGTCGAGGGAGTTCTCCCCGAGTGAGCCCTGGTCCTGGCTTTGCCGTGGACGTGCATGCGCCACATGTCGACGCGGGACAGTATCTCTCGAGCCACAGCCCGGAGAGCTCGAGTACCTTTCCGCTGTACCAGACGGTGTCAAACACCGTTCCACCTGCGCCGCTGAATGATTGTGTCAAAGCTACGCTTTTTCGACACTATATCGCGAATATTGCGCCTGCGTTTGACTCGTACGATCCTAATCAGTACTTGACTACGCGGGTGCCGTCCCTGGCTGCGTCGTGTCTTCCTTTTCTTGAACTCATCTTGATTGTGGCTGCGAGACATCTCGATGTGATTCAGGAACAAGGTGTACATGTTAATACTGGTGGATATGGACAGCAGTTGCCGCCGCTTGATGCCTTCTTGGATCAGCTTGTTCAGTCGGGTATGGATATGGAGCATCTCGACGTGGCAATTCTACTCTACCATTTTAGCCAGAACATGCAAGGTGAGATCAGGACCTACTCCCAAATGTTGCTTCTACCCGGATCTCGAGTCTATTCAATATCAGGGCTAACATTCCCAGCCACTCCGTTAAGCATTGCCGGCTCCTCAGACCTGATCCCGCAGCTGGACCTCTCCAAGTTGCAAGTTTCTCCTCTCCTTACCCAAATACCAGTCACATTCCACGACGCAGTCTTATGGTCATGTCTAAGACAGGAATTATTCCTAGGCGTCATGAACCAGGTCCCAATCGACCTGGATATTTACCGCTCTAGCCTGCAGACCCTTACACAGACCGACGATGACTTTGCGAGGACCAACAAGATGCTTCTGCTCTTACTAGAAGTCGTCCGGTTCTGCTTCGGAGATGGAAAAGATACAAGCACATATGATGGCCTTCTGGAGTCAACCTCTTCGTGGATGACGAGCATACCGGCTTCCTTCACCCCCGTCATGATCCGCCGTCAAAAGTCCGGCCCATGCTTCCCTGAAATCTGGCTACTGAATGAATGCGTTGCGGCAGGGCTTCAGTACTATCATCTGTCGAGAATACTGCTGATAGTCCATGATCCGCGGGTTCCTCGCCTCTGCAGGGCGCGACGAGAAGCGAATCGATGGATTGATGTTAGTAGCATGCTTATTGCCCCTTGACCTTTCGATATTCACTCTGGACAGGCCCAGGTCAAGAACGACCTTGAAATCATCTGTGGGATTGCCGAGTCGATTGATCACATCAACCCAATGCACATGTATGGTCTCCCTCTCTCTAGTTGTCCATGTTTAACTTGTATTAGCACCGCTTGCATGGCAATCTCAATGGTTGGAGACCGATGTTCGCGGAAAGGCCAGCAAACAGCGGTGATTGAGATTCTCGAGAAGACGGCTAGGGAGTACGGGTGGGCGACTGATCTGGCGTAAGTGTTGACTCGAGAACATTTGATGTAGCGATACTGTGAGCTGACCATAGCTAGGAGGAGACACCTGTTGGAGGGATGGGGCTGGCCGTCGAGTATGGAAGAAGGATAGCTTGGGAGGGCAGTCGGTGTGAAGGTTTATGTGTCATGATCATGACATCCCGGTCGGCACCTTGACGAGATGTATATTATTTGTCTCAATAATAATGTTCATGTATGTTGGTGTCGCGTCAAGACTTGTCTGCCATCACTCCCATTTTGGGTTGAGCATGGCAATCAACCCATGAAAATAGAGTGAAAGAATTTGGGCATCAATGTCACAGCTTATCGTTACCACCAATCTCCAATCACCACTAATTCAGTCCAACCTGGCAAGACGGGTGTGTGACGCAGGATGGCCTCAGCATCACGTAGAACGGGTGGAGACGGAGTCTTTCGAGTTGGAGACGCTAAATCCCTGAATTCGCCCCCACAACCTGCTAGCGCCGCTCAATTCTTCCCTCTTGGTCTCTCAAGGAAACCAATCCCGCAAGCCTCGCTTCCTGACTCGCATCCATGGCAAAACTCTCTACTTGTCGACAGGGCTCCCACCCCAGACCCCAGACTTCGGATCCCAGACCTGGGGCCCCGAGAACATCGCATGCGGAGAAATGGGCGCCTTCCCCGGGGTCCGCTCCATGGACCAGTCCTTGCGGAGCTGGGCGGCTACCTCCCTGGTCGGCCAGCCCATGTTGTTCGACATGTCTTCTAGAAAGCGGAAGACTTCGTGCTGCTCGCGGGGGTCCTTGAGGTAGACTCCACCTGGGGGGGTTAGACACAGGGAGGTCAACGAGTGAGTGGCACTTACAGGCGTAGAGTGTGTGATGGGCTGTGAAATAAGCAGTTGGTAGATTAGGGTTGCTGATGGTGAGGCCAAGCAGCGTCCTCAAGTCTTCTCGTACGGCTTCCTAGGATATTGTCAGCGTTCTGGATATCAACCATGGTTAGAGTACCTGCATCTGAAGCTGCTCGCGACCTAATCGCGTCGAATCCAGGCGTCCAAAGCCGAGGATCAAATATCGTCAGCAGCATCCTAGCAATGTAATAATGCTGATACCCCAAAACTATAACAAGTCAGCACCCTTCACCCACGAACACGAGGAGACCAACCCTGTATATGTCTCGCCATCCACAGCGTAGGAAACACAGACTGCCTGCCCGGCACCGCCTCCGGCGCACAGGACAAGACCTTCCAAGGCGTCGCCTCATACCACCCCCTCAGGTCCTCCCCCAGCTGCACCCACAGCCCGGGATCCAGCCTCGAATCGGGCCCGAACGCGTACGCCAGGACCCTCCCGCAGATGAAGACGACTCGATTGGCGAGCGACTCGTCGCACGTGTCGACAAACGACTGAGAGTCCCTGTAGCTATCCATGTTTGTGCGCAGCGGCCGCGATCGCGTCAGCGAGACGTACATGTCCTGCCGGAGGACCACCCAGCTAGCTGCTTCTCCAAGGCCGCCTTGGGCAGCGAAGCGGAATTCCGAGTTGAGCAGTCTGGAACTACCTGTGAGGTGGGCGCCTCCATCGGCGTCTGCGAAATTTGGTTATTTTTTCCGGGTGCTTTCTCCAATTTTTTTGGGTTTCTGGGCTTTTTTACTTACCCGTCATTTCTTCATATGACCGTAGGATGACTATTCCCGCCAGGACGTTCTCGTTGACTGCCCCAATTGGATCGTCTAGAATGGGGATGAGAATGCGCAACGCATGGCTGTGATACGCTTCGTGGCTGTCGTCGCGGATCCCTTCCTTCAAGCTCATCTGTCGAGACGAGAAGGCGAGGATAGAGTATGCCAGGAAGGGAAAATGTCGAGCGCGCTTGGGCACCTCTGTGCCAAAGTGTCGTGCTGGATCGCAGACGTCAAACTAAAGATTTGAGGTTATCCCCAAGATTGCGGAGTAGGACAGGGGGGGTGTTACCCATGGGGCTAGTTCATGTATGAAGTGCATCAGATACTCGGCTTCCTTGCGGGTGTTTAGGGGTGGCCCGAAGCCATATTCTGCAGCTGAATATTGCGGCGAGGTAACATTTCCGTCGGAGCTGGCTACAGTTATTTTTCCCGATGTCAAGAAAGGACCAAGGCAGCAAACCTGCTTTCATCCTCCTCCAACGGTTCAGCCACTGGTAAAAGCGACGGAAGGGGGTTCGACCACCCCTGGGCTAACGAGCTGGCCATCGAGACGATCGCCAGTAGCACAGGCCTGACGTGATGGGACTGCAGTTGGGCCCGAGACGGCTTCGAGGTCGTGGAAAACCACGTTATATCGCCCTCACCGCAGGAACGCTAGGCACGGGTACTCCGCGAAAATTGGCGTCATGCCCACGGAACGACATTCCCTCTTCATCCCAGAGGGCAATATTCCGCGCACAAGCTTCCACTCGCTCCGCGTTTTACCCCGCATGTGGCCCGACGCCACCCCCGGGGCTATCGTGAATTGGCCTTGCTCCACCCCCGGTCGAAGCACCCCAGACTGCCGATTGAGGGTAGGGAGAGTTTTTTTGATGGGGACAAGGGTTGGAACTTGGCCTGAAACCGTCCAGTCAGAGCATTGATGATTTGCGCGAGTCGGGAGCCCAGCCGGAGCTACGACTATATATACAGCTGTGCCTTCGTCGATCAAAGGAACTCTCTCGTCACACTCGACATCCCAAGTCTACTCTTTTCTTCATCTTTGCACATCGTTCAGAATGTCTACCCATACGGACGACCCCAAGTCCTCGATCGAGGCCAAGGCCATGGGAAAGCCCGTCTCCAGGACCGGCATCGAGCACGTCGAGGAATCGTACGGCACCATGGTTGACTTTGACGATTCCATTGAAGACACCAAGCCGTCCAAGTCTGTGTGGCTCATCACCTTTACCGTCGCCATGGGCGGCTTTCTGTTCGGTAGGCATCCTCACAGTCGATATTGAAAAAGATCGTTAACACAGGCAGGCTACGACACCGGCGTCATTTCAGCTGTTCTGGTTACTCTCGGCGACGACCTCGGCCACCATCTGGACTCGCATGAGCAAGAGCTCGTCACCTCAATCACCTCTGGCGGTGCTCTCATCGGTGCTCTCATGGCAGGCTTGCCGGCCGACAAGTACGGCCGCAAGCTAGGAATCTACGTCGGCTGCTTCCTCTTCCTCGTCGGGTCCATCGTCCAAGCCGCTGCTTTCAACCTCGCAGCCATGACTGCAGGGCGTCTCATCGTCGGCTTCGGCGTCGGTTCAGCAGCCATGATCATTGTACGCTTCGCCCCTGTACAGCCATTTCTGATGAATCGCTAATGCTGACTCCTATAGCCCCTCTACATTGGCGAACTCGCCCCCGCCAAGTACAGAGGCCGCATGATCGCCTTTGACAACCTCAGCGTCACCCTCGGCCAGCTCGTCTCCTACGGCCTCGGCGCAGCCTTTACCGACGTCCCCCACGGCTGGAGGTACATGGTTGCCATCGGCGGCGTCCCCCCCATCATCCTCGCTGCTCTCCTCCCCGGCTGCCCCGAGTCGCCGCGTCAACTCATCGCCCACGGCAAGAGGGACGAGGCCGAGAAGTGCCTGCGCAGAGTGTACCCCGATGCTACAGAGGAGCAGCTCAAGGCCAAGGTTGACAGGCTGGTGTGGACGGTTGAGGTTGAGTCGCAGGTTGTGTCGAACAAGTCGCTCTGGTGGCAGTTTAAGCAACTTCACTGTGTGCCGTCCAACCTCAGGGCTCTCATTTCTGCCTGCACCGTCATGGCTAGTATGTTTCTCCAGTCAACGCACGGGGTTTCTATCGCTAACTGGATATTAGTTTCTCAGCTCGGTGGCTTCAACACTCTCATGTACTATTCTGCCACTCTCTTTTCTCTCGTCGGATTCAACAAGCCCACCGCTGTGGCCATCGTCGTCGGCGCCACAAACTTTCTCTTTACGTTTGTCAACATGGTTGTTATCGACAAGGCCGGACGCCGCATCATTCTTCTCGTCACTGTCCTCGGCATGGTAAGATATCCACGGAATGCGTTCATGCAGCTCTTACTAACGAAATCAGGCTCTCAGCATGGTCATCGCCGCCGTCGCCTTCCACTGGATCCCCATATCCAAGGATCTAGTCCTCGAAGCAGACTCCGTCAACTGGGCCGGCATCGTCGTCCTCGTCACGATCATCTTCTACGTCGCCTTCTTCGCCAGCGGTGTCGCCACCATCGGCTGGGTCGGAACGGAGCTGCTCCCCCTCGAGGTTCGTGCTCTGGGCACCATGATGAACACGGTTACCTGCTGGGGCTGCAACATCATCATCGCGTCGACGTTCCTGTCAATGATGAAGGGGATGACGCCCAGCGGGGCTTTTGGATTCTACGCGGCCATCTGCTTCTTCGGCTGGGTGTTTGTCGTCTTCTTCTATCCCGAGGTCAAGGGCCTTCCTCTGGAGGAGGTCAGGAAGGTGTTTGAGAACGGATTCGATATCAAGCTCGCTGCGCAGATGCAGAAGGACCTCAAGGTTGCTAGCCAGGCCGCCCAGGCATCCAAGGCTTAAGGTGCAACACTACTTTTCTTTCCAAGACATTACACCAAGACGATGTCGGACCAATCACGAGTTGACTGGAAGGCACTTCAACTGTAGATCAATGTGTACAAGTCTATATATCCAGTATGCCCATCGCTCGCGACGGTGTAGTCTAGCTACATAAGAAATCATCATATATTACAACCGACTTCTTCAATGCATTGCACAAAAGCCGGGTTCCCTATGCACGGAATACAACCGCCGTCTTGGCCCGCTTCGCAAGTTTCGCCTGGCCACCAGTGTAAAGAGCCGGGCCAGGAACCTTCCAGTCGGACCCTTGGTTGTCGTACACAGAGAAGCCAAAGATTTGCGAGTCGGAAGTGCTGTACAGCTGGGAAGCAGGCACGCCGGAACTGGAGAGGTCGTCGGTACCGGATCCAGTGACCTCGATGTTGCCGCACTGCATGTAGAACTCGGGCTCGTTGAGATGGGCGCGGTGCAGAGCAATCAGCTCGTTTCGGATGACGTATTTCCCAGGTGCAATAGAGGCAGGAATGGTAGCGGTGTTGGTGCCGCCGTTCTCACTCAGCTTGTCGGTGGCCCAGACACCTTGGGTGTTGGCAGGTCCAGAGACGACTCCCTCCTCAGCGATCTTGGTCCACTTCAGCTGCGTCTTGTCGACAGAGGCGCAGTCGCCGTTGCAAGGGGCAATATAGGTAATGACAGGTCCCTGGTGAGACTCGGCCCACCCATTGGGGTTGATGGCCTTATCGTCAGAGGTCCAGAAGAAGGAAGCCGTCCCTCCGGCCTGGACCTTTCCGTAGTTGGTGGCAGCCTGTGATTCGCGGCGGCACACGAAATCAGGGCTCGAGATGTCCATCTCAGGACCTTCATCGGGGGTAGAGAAACTCCATCCGATGGCAGAGGGGGAAGGGTTCCAGCGGCTGTAGCCCTCGTAGGCGACGCCGTCGAGGGTGAATGTGTTGAGGTTGCCGTGGGCGGCAACCTGGGAGGCCAGCAAGGCGGTGGCAAGGATGAAGCGAGACATGATGCTCTGGTGTTTGATAAAAGGAGAGAGAGTGAAGAAGTCAGGGGTGAATTTGTAAAAGGAGAGTGGTGAACCAGGGCGCTTGTCAAAAGCTGCCGGACAAGGAACGAAGAGAATATAGTAAGAGAATGAGGAAAGGAAAGGCCTGCTGTGCTTGGGATGAACCAACATTCAAGGAGAGACGGGTCAGAGATATAAATGTTGGTCGAGGGAGGGTGTAAGCGCCAGGGGGGGACATCTCGGCGTGAGGCGTAGGCGCCCGTTTCAATGGCAGGAATCCGTTTCAACGCTGAGAAACAAGATTGGTGAATGAAACGCGGGGCGGTGGAAGGGCCCCTGAAAGGATTAGCATCAACTCCACAAAGAATGGACAGGAGTCAGCTCGGCTTTTCTCGACTCCGCAATGCGCATCCCTAAGAAGGGTTCCTGATTATTGGAGTCAATGCTCAAGTCTTTGTCGCACTATTCATCCTTCGAGGTGAAGCATCTAATTCATTTCCATGCCCTAAAATAGAGGTCCTGACATCCTTCCTTTGTGCCATCAACCTCTGGCATCTAAATCGAGGCGCCCCAGCGTCTTAGTTCCTTGGCAGGGAGCCCTGAAAGGCTTTCAGCTGGGCTCGCTGGAGTAAGCGCTTAAAACGGCTGTTCCTCAGTGGAGCCCCGTTCGACCACCTCCGTTGGATCGGCCAAGCGCCACTGCATCGATCTATTATTATCTCCGACAGTTCTCACTGGTTCCCTCATGGTTTTGGGCGCATCCTCCTTTGGAAAAGAAACTTGCCAAGCTTGTTTCGTCCCGTTGCGTTTGGATCAAACACGCAGGGCGATCAGCCCATCATGCGACCACGGCTATCGCGTTTCATCTGGATTTAAGGGTGAGAATAAGCATAAGCCACGATTAACTGCTTCCTTTGTATCAGATACATTGGGCGCATCGGGGGGGGAGAGACTGAGGAAGAAGAGCAGTCCGACAGATAAGTCCGATTTAGCTACAGTACACTACCTACTGGTTGTTCCAGATGTTTTTTCAGTGGGCGGTGCATCTAATCATAGTTTCACTTTCATGCTTGAGGCTGGGGATGTGCTTGATTAGTTCAAGTTATATGCCAGGGTGAGGAGAGCTATTTTCAACTCCTTGCATGATGACCACCGAAATGTGAACACATGAGAACTGCTGGCCTTCCACGCTGGTAGTCGAAAATCCAGTTGACACATGCGGCTTTCCGATGCACGGGGCAGGCGTTGTACTTTGTGCGACATTCATCAATTAATTAATTACTTTGGCCCCGACCGCTTCTACAGGGTAGCTGAGATCCAAGAGGACCGTGATTGGCGATACTAGCCCTCAGGATCATGAGAGACAAGTTGCTGACTAATTTCTCACCTCTTCATATTGCTCGGGTGATGCTTCAGCTCCCCTCAACTCGCTCGAGTCCAGTTTACAATGCCACCCTGCTCATTCTGTCTCACCGCGCTGGCCGTGCCCTCCCCCCTGCCGGCCCTGCCCGAAATCTGGACGGAGTGCGTCCAGGTGCTGAGGACGAAAACCGAGAGGCCCTACTTTTTCGCCCGAGACCCCAAATATAAAGACCTCTCGCTGGATGCCGTCGGACTGCCTCACCATTCTGGCCTGGACTCCCTCTCGCGGTCCGCCAAGGACTGCCACCTCTGTGAGGCCATCCTGCAGAATGTCAAGACGTTCAAGGCCGATTTCCAAGAGCTCGTGGCGGACCCGGTCGAGAAGTACTACAAGGTTGACAATATGGGGCATGGGATACCCGACGAGTGGATTCTTAGGCTTATTCAAAGGCCTGATGACGTTGACGGCTTTGCGGTGGTTACGAATAGCAAGAGGGAATCGATCCTGTACCTGATGGCCGTTTTTGGCTTCTGTGTTGAGCCAGGTACGTTGTCTCCTAGGGCATGCTGTCCCTAGCAATGTGGCTGGCAACTAAGATATTAAAAAGAAGCACCTGATGGCCCGATTCGCGGATTGAGAATCGTTCCGGATGCTGGATCTCGGATACCGCTGGACCTGGCAGCTCGGTGGGTAGACAACTGCGCAACGAATCATACACAGTGCACTCCTCCGAAAGGACGACTTCCTACGCGGGTCCTCGACCTGGATGCCCTCAATGATCTTGACAGAGTGCGCCTCTGGGAGACAAAAGGCGCTGCTCCGGACCATTACGTAGCCCTCAGCCACTGCTGGGGAGCAGAGGGCTCCGGGCACGTCACAACCACCCATGCAACTCTGCAAGACCGTCTGCGGACCATCCTTGTTCAGAGCCTCCCGCAGACATTTCAGGACGCCATCAAGACTACGCGCCATCTTGGCATTCGATACCTCTGGATCGACTCCCTTTGCATCTGCCAAGATGACATTGACGACTGGGCTAGAGAATCTGCCGCCATGACGGACGTGTATGCCGGAGCACATGCCGTGATAGCGGCTGACAGGGCGCGGGAGTCTGTTCATGGGTTCTTCAAGAGGTCTGAGCGGAAGTACGTGCCAGTGGTTTTGGCCGTGTCCCCTGAAGGCACCGACTCGGAAATAGTCACCAAGTCGGCAGACACAACCCTTGCCGCGCTAGCATTTGAGGTCCTGTCTTTGACGCATGTTGTATTTCAACGCAGCTTGTTGGAGCTTCAATCCGAGCCCTTGACTTCCCGAGCTTGGGCGTTTCAAGAACGTCTTCTTCCCTATCGACTGCTGCACTTTGACACCGACCAGCTCTTCTTTGAATGCAACAACGAGTTCCTATCAGAGGACGGCACTGTGGTCCGTGGCCGGTGGAACTCGCTGTATCCCGGAGAGAGCGCGTCCTGGATAAAGCGGGCCAGGGTGTCAAGAGTCAGCAGCATCCATGAGCTGTGGTACTTTATGCTCGAGGACTTTACGCACCGAGCGTTGACGATTGAATGGGACCGATTCCCAGCCATTTCAGGGCTGTCCATGTTGATCAAACAGAGCCTGAACTCCAAGAGAGATGGCGACCTTAAAGACGTCGAATATGTCGCTGGACTTTGGAGCGACGGCCTAGTTGAAGGGCTGGGGTGGACGAGCTTCAGAAGGAGAGACAACCAGGTGGCCCTCCCAGACACCTCGCCTCTGCCCGGAGACAGAGGCTACATTGCCCCGACGTGGAGCTGGGCATCCTTCCCAGGGGGGCAACACACGGGGCGACCCTGGAAGGCTGGGCTGATGTGGCGATCATCACGGGGTGGAGCGTAACGCCAAAGAACAAGCAGAACCCGCACGGAGAAGTACTAGATGGCTCAATCAGCCTCCGAGGTCCCATGTTCAGGCTGGAACTGAGCGACATGCCGGAAAGCGACGACGAAGACATGCCAAAGGTGTGGCATAGGAACATGAGGCTCCGCACCTCCAGGGGGAGCCGAGAAGGCGCACACGCGAGCTTTGACGGGGTTTATGGGGGCCACGACGAGATGATGAGGGACTGGGCGGCAAGGAAGGAGCTGCTTGTCCTGATCCTGTCCAAGAGAGAATACCTCGATGACACCCCGCGGGGTTATCGGACTTACCGGGGGCTTATCGTCGAGGCTGTTGAGCGGGAGGAGCTGGGCGAGAATGTGTTTAGAAGGCTTGGGACGTTTCTTCATAATTCGGACACCTTGGGGGAGGATGACCGAGACGTTCACAACGCTGACAAGTTTGTAGAGGTGACGCTGGTTTAGGGCGGGGATGGGATATGGTGGATGGCCATCTTGGGTGCCTTGGTCTAGGAGTCGTGGTAGAGACTATAGCTGGAAACTATGAAGAAATGGCTGAAGAGAAGGAGTAGAGAGGTCGTGGACACGCTGGCCGCAGAGTGGATATGACGAAGGTGCTGCAAAACTTCAGTATTCGTATTCGATGCGAGAGTTGCCAGCCATTCAAGGATCATCATAGCCAGGACAACGCAGCATCTCTAGCCAGACAGTTGAACAGCCACCACAGCCAGCCTATGATTGATGCCTTTGCTCTGCAATAGGGAAAGCATTTTGGGTTAGTGTCTTGGTCTCCCTCCGTGTGTGCCCCTTTCGGAATTCCAATCGGCATGTTCGGCATCACGAACTAGTTTCCACCACTGGCAGATCGAGAACTCGTGGGTTTCTTACTATTCGAGGAAGATATACAACGCCGACGATGGGTGTCGTTCGGCCTGGTGGTGGGTGGTGCGCAGGTTACTCTCAAACAAAGCCGACGGCGGTGTATTTCTGGATACGACTTGTCGTTTATCTCCTCTGAGCCGCGTCATCCGTATATTGTAAATGGGGCTTTACATGTATTGCCTCTGAACTCATTGGGGCCACGCTGCCTGGTCCGCAAGTTCTGATGCCACAGCACAAGACACCCTTGAGCCAGCATTACGTTACTGGTTGTGAATTTGTTTAATTCCACCCACTGGAACGTTTGGAGCTTCCTCGTCGACTGGGTTGAGATAATCATAGGATATTGTTGAAATAGCAAGATTCAGGCCTTGATACTCATTGATCCCACATCTGCGGTCTGGTTCCTTGACCAGCCTCGGGGTTGCCGCAACGTGTTCCACCGGAAGGAGATAAAGGTAAAGGCCACGCCGGACCTTTTGCGATATTACAAACGTTGAAGTGGAACCAAGTGTTGAGATGATATCGTAAGATTGAACACGAACTGAGTCCGCGAATCAATCGAGGAAACGAGGACACATGCTGGACTGAGCAACCAAAGTACCCTCTCGAACTGGCCTGAGTCGAAAAGACGTAAACTGGCATGATGATGGAACTTTGTCGGTAAACCCGAGCTCTACCTCACTTGATGTGTTGTTCAACCGGTGAACTGTTGCCAGGGATTGCCTGCTTGGAGTGATTGTCACTAAATCTAGACCGCCCTACCAGTTAGCGACTGACAGCAATAGACTCGCTTGATTTATCAAGTCTCCTACTGGTGTAAATACTAATGCCCTCCGTAGTTCAATAACACCATCACCAGTGCCTCTAGACTTGTACCGCTTTCCCGTCGTCGTGACCGTCTAGATGGATCCTGAAACTGGCCAATAAACAGGAGAAACAAACACCCACCAATGGTCTTGGCGCGCATCAGAACTCTATTCAAAGTTTCAACTGCCATGGCTTAAATTCAGGGCGAGGTGGACCCCAGATCGCTGCTAGCTCGGCGCCGCTCCCGATGCCGAACGGCCCGACATTTCCTATTCGAGGCTGTTCGCCGGCGGAACAATTCGATACGAACCATAATCACGGCTCAACGGCATTGATCGATGGTGATGGGAGGTCTGGATGCTTCACGATGGGGTGTTGTGATATAAAACATCTTGAATCCCTATTCAACTGGTATCGTCACTCTTGGCACACAGGCTGTAGCATTCACTTCCACTGTTCAAATTACACATCTCAGCATTCAAAATGGTTTCTTCTCTGGTTCTTTTCGGCCTTGTGGCCTCTGCCATGGCCTACTCGCCTTCTCATGGCCGCTCGCACGTCCAGGCACGAGCTAGCTGCACTTTCACCGATGCTGCCTCTGCCATCAAGAACAAGGCCGGCTGCTCGACCATCATTCTCAACAACATTGCTGTTCCGGCCGGTACCACCCTGGATCTGACCAAGCTCAACGACGGCACCCACGTGAGTAACTCGATCCTCTGCTAAAACCCCTATCTAACAACATCCCAGGTCATCTTCCAGGGCAAGACCACCTTTGGCTACAAGGAGTGGGAGGGCCCCCTCATCGCCTTCACGGGCAACAACCTCCTCATTGAGGGAGCATCCGGCCACTCCATCGACTGCGAGGGCCAGCGCTGGTGGGACACCAAGGGCAGCAACGGCGGCAAGACCAAGCCCAAGTTCTTCAGCGCCCACTCCCTCAAGAACTCCAACATCAAGAAGCTCAATGTGCTCAACACCCCCGTCCAGGCGTTCAGCATCAACGGCGTGACCGACCTGGGTGTTTACGACGTCCACATGGATAACTCCCTGGGTGATACCAAGGGCGGGCACAACACCGATGCCTTTGACGTTGGTTCTTCCACTGGTGTTTACATCTCTGGTGCTGTGGTCAAGAACCAGGATGATTGCCTTGCCATCAACTCTGGCACCAACATCACCTTCACTGGAGGAAACTGCAGCGGCGGCCATGGATTGTCTATTGGCTCTGTTGGCGGACGCAAGGACAACGTCGTCAAGACTGTTCGGATTCTCAACTCGGCCATCACCAACTCGGACAACGGCGTTCGCATCAAGACCGTCTATGGCGCGACCGGTTCCGTCTCGGACGTCAAGTACGAATCGATTACCCTCTCCAACATTGCCAAGTACGGCATCGTCATCGAGCAGGATTACGAGAATGGATCTCCCACTGGCAAACCCACCGCTGGCGTCCCCATCACGGATGTCACCATCAACAAGGTTACTGGCTCTGTCAAGTCGAGCGGCACCAACGTTTACATCCTCTGCGCCTCGTGCAAGAACTGGACCTGGACTGGCAACAAGGTCACCGGTGGAAAGACGTCGGATAAGTGCAAGGGTATTCCCAGCGGTGCCTCTTGCTAAGGGATGCACTTGGCTCTGTAAATCGGAGGAGAGCGGCGTATGAGTCGGAACCTTAAGACCTCGGCTGAGCTGGGGCATTCCAAGTATATTTTGATCCACAGGATATTTGTATTACTAGCTTGCGATCCTATTCTAGAGTCCTACTCCGCAGCCGGAGGTGTCCAGTCATCCAGACTAGGCTGATCAGGAGTCCTCAAGAAGAAACAGACTTCCACCCCACGGCAGTCCATGCTCAGATAATTCTGCGTGCCTTCGCTCTCATACAGCTTCTTGATGAACAGCTTCAGTCCTGGAACCACCGGCTTGAGGGTCACGCTCTCTCCTCCTCGGGTTGCGGCCCAGAGAGATACCCCGAGGGCGTCCTTGACCTTTGTCCAGTCGCGGCCGATTTCCATCGGGGGCTGGGAGGTGTCATTGATCATGTTGAGGAGGTAGCTGATGTCGACCTCGAAGGGGGTGGGGATTGGATCCAGGAGGGTTTGCAAAGGGGCTTCTTCGAGGGGAGGGAGTCCTGGGGCGGCACCAGAGACGGGGACATAGTTATCTTTCTTGTCGGGCATGTTTGAGTTTGGTGGTGGAAGCTTTGAGGACTGGCTGAGTGTAGAGAGTGTGACTTCGGGCATGATATTGCACAGGAGGTTGGGGTATTTATGTTAGACTTGGGAGCTTCTATTTGACTGATTCAGCCGCGTTTCTCGAATTCCTTTTATATGTTCACTATATCATGGGCGCATTTGGTGGTGATTGGATGCTGGGAGTCTTGTGAATCGACAGGCCTAGTGATAGTGAATGGATGGACCAAAGCCTGAACAAAGAAAGCCTTCACCGCTCAAGTGGTGATACGGAATCCCATCCTCCCAGTCCCTTGGATTAGACAGGGTCAAGAAGCTCTGGTTTATTGAAGCCATAGACACGAGATATAGAAGGACACACTGGCTGAGAAACTGAAATGGGAAATCGAGTCAATGGTATCCAGTCCTGCGTCGTCCCTGTCCAAGATCAACTACGAGAGATGAATCATTGTAAGGAGTCCAAGACGGGAAGGTCTCTGATGAATTAATTGCCAATATGTGCAAATATTCCCTGATCCGCCAGTGACCAACTGCTTCGACCCCTGGTCTCGGCCTTGTCCAAATCGGAGCACCCACCTCGAAAGCGTCGCCCGCATCAGCTGACTGGTCGGAGGATTGATCGCCGACGCTTACGCCACTTTGAGTTGTCGAAACACCAGGCAGCAACTTGTTCTGATACATCGCCTCATGCCTCAATCAAGCGGCATCCACCCTTCGTCAAATATTCAATCAGAGGAGCTCAAGATGGCTGACGCCGGCAGGGTCGAAGCCCTCGAAAGTATCGCAAGGACGCGAGCAAATGTGCGCCAGATGCTCGCCACAGGCACCCTGCCAGTCGGTCAAGAAATCATGATCAGAGCCAAGATGGCAGACCTCCTCATCAGAACCTACGACCGACAAGAGCAGCAGGGCTTTCTCAACGATGCTGTTCAGCACCTGGAGACGATCCTGCGTCGTCTTCCACGCGACTCACCAGATCGCTCTAAATACATGAACAGGCTCTCCTTTGCAAAGATGTCGGAGCACGAAGTGACCAATTCTCGGCATGCCCTCGATGAGTCTATCTCCTATGCGCGACAGGCCAGGGATCTTGGACTGGCTGTTGATCTGGTCCATCGCGAGGCGGCCATTTACTTTGATATTTTGACCAACCTCGGATACTCGCTTTCTCATCGGTATGCACTGACGCGAGACTACAAGGACCTGGATGAGTCTATTGCTTGTGCCAAGGAGACGTATGAAAAGGCATCGAGGGATTCAGAGCCGTACTACCTGACTCTGAAAAACTTTGCGTCGCGCCTCCGCATAAGATACCTTGTCAGTCAGAACCAAGATGACATCGACGAGGCTATGAGACTGGTTGGGGAGTTGATGTCGAGGTTCAAGCCTGGAACAACGCAGCATGGTGTCGCTGTTGGACAGCTGGGGATGGTGAGCTCAGACAAGTTCAACAAGACCGGCAAACTCCAGGATCTGGACGAAGCACTGAGACACTGCAAGGCTGTCCTCGAAGCCTTGCAAGTAGAGCACGAAAGCCAAGTGCCTATGCTGAGGCAAATCGTCCATCTCTACACCGCGAGGTACCGGATTACAGCTGACTCTTCAGATTTGAAGAATCTCGCGCACTACTCCGGACTTCTGGTTCACTCCCTCTCTCCGCGGCACTCGGCACGGGGACAATACCTCCTCGACTATCTGAGAAATATCAGGGCATTTTCTATCGCTGTCTCACTTCAAGACGTTCAAAACATGATCAAAGGGGCGCAGCCTCTGCTAGAACGCATGCCTCCAAAGTACACTGAGAAACAACAGTGCGAGGGCATCTTTGTCGATCTTCTCGGGAGGCAGTACAGCCTGTCACGCAACCTGACAGACCTTGTCACTTGTGTGGTATCTGCCAATAAGATGCTCATGGACTACAACGACCAAGTCGACAAGGCTGGCTCGTCGAAAGCCTTGGTGAGCGCGACTTGGCTGTGGGGTTTTATGGATTCGCTACGGAAGCTCTCCCAAGCTCCGGAGGATAATCCCACGAGAAAAGTGGCAGAAGAGGAATTGAAAGAGGCGTTCGAATCTTGCTACGATCCTAACGGTACGACTATAAGTGGATTGGAGCAGCTGTATCAACAACAAGGTCTACGGCTGCAGGTCTTGGCACAAGCCATCTCGTCTGGACAGACACTGTCGAAAGCTGAGATTGACGCGGAAGAAGGAAAATTGAGGGACAAGAAGATTTCCAAAGACAAGAGGCTTGAAGACAGACCGTCATTCAAGTCAGAGGAGTATCAAACAGAATTTGGCCAACGATAGCTAGCCGTCGACTAGTCCGGCAACATTGTCCTGGATCTTAGCAATATCATGGAGGATGGTCTGGGCTTTGATCCGAAAAAGACATACTCGGCAGCGGAATACATGGCCCTCGTTCAGCAAGGAGAACAAAAAGCCCTGGACAAGGCCAGGTCGGAAGGAAGACACCCCAACTTGCGCCTGTGTCGGATGTGTCGGGACTTGGCGAAAGTTCTGCAACCAGCGGAAGATGGCTTTGAGTTGGCGGCAAAGAACAGCTATCTACCGTTTGTAAACTACTTCCAGCTCAAGTGCAGAGAGAAATGCTCCATCTGCGGTCTAATATTGTCTACACTCTCGACGAGAGCAGGGGCCCTTCATCCCCGACTGCAAGCCGTCGATCCAGAGGTCCAAGGAACTCGCCTCAGCACGGGTAAACTATCTACGGGTGAGACATTGATGAGGTTCGATTACGGGATGAAACACGTCGGCGAGCTACGGGTATTGACACCTCGGAATTACTCGCAAGCCCTTCGACAAGGCTGGGAGCTGGATTCCCGATCCCTAGCCGAAGCCCTTGGCAGCCGCAACAGCATCATCTATGACCCTGGGAGTCAGCAAATCAACTTTGAAGTGGTCCAGGCGTGGCTCAAAAACTGCGATCATAACCACGGCACGGCCTGCAATCATCCTAGATCCGAGACTCAAGCCAGGAAACTGCCCATGACGTTCATCGACGTTATCCAGCGATGCCTCGTGCCCTCCTCTTCAGACGTCAAGTACTTTGCCCTGAGCTACGTCTGGGGCCAAGTGGACATGTCAAAGACGCTCAAGTCTAACTACCACGTGCGACAACTACCGTCGTCCTTGGCCGCAGCACCCTTTCCAAAGACGATCAGAGACGCCATGAGCTTGGTCAAGTCACTTCGCGAGCGGTTCCTCTGGGTGGATGCAATTTGCATGGTGCAGGATGATAAGGAGTGGATGGCCCGAGATATTCCAAACATGGATGTCGTCTACGATCAAGCTTTTGCAACCATCATTGCGCTTGAAGGGCGGGATGCGGATGCGGGCTTGCCGGGGTTGCTCCCGGGGCAAGACCGCCTCAGGAGATTAAGACACTCACCGTCTCTGACAGACCTCCAAACCTGGACGATGATCCCGAAAGTGATAGGATTGATGTGATCCATCTTGTGGCCACCCCGCCCCCTCTGCATCTGAGCCTGGACCTCTCACAATGGAACACAAGAGGCTGGATCGTCCAAGAGCGACTCCTTTCAAGACGCTGTCTGTACTTTGCTCCAGATGCCGTTTACTTCCAGTGCAGCCAGGAAACACTCAGCGAAGGCGGTGCGAACGAGACGTTCGATGAATTCATGCTCGACACGTCACCCTTGTCAGATAATAGTATCCTACAAAAGGCGAACCGAGACAACCCCCTCTTTGGTCTGAACGGAATGTACGATCTCCCGCCCAGCGAGCGCCTTCCGAAGGCCTTCAACGCGTACAAGAAACTTGTCGAGACGTACAGCCGGCGAAACCTGTCGTTCAAATCAGACATCCTCAATGCATTTGCAGGAATGTTCGAGGTGCTCGAGCAGCATTTCCAGAGCACAACTATCTACGGCCTTCCAGCAGCTGTTCTTAGCCATGCCCTCCTGTAGACTCCTGCGGCTAGGCTGCCGCGGAGGGGAACTCGGTTGCCTGATCTTACGGCTTTGGGCATGGGTGTTCCTGATGCGCAGTTTTCCAGCTGGTCGTGGGTGGGATGGGACGGCCCGGTTGAATATCGAATGTTTGAGCAGGTAAAGGGGGATCTGCTTTTGCCGATTCCAAGGGTGAGGGTTTACGAGACTAGCAATGGTCCCATCTCCGAGGCGGCGGAAGAAACAACCAAACCAAGAGCACAAGGATCCTCGGAGAAGCCTCCTGAGGAAAAGGAAAATGACGACAGAGACACGGAGAAGGACACGGATGACAAGCGAATTATCGCAACGATAGTTCCTGATCCCCTCCGTGGCAGTCAATGGGTAGTCATGCCCCCCCAGGCCATCCAGGAGAGAAACGACCCTCACATCGCAACAAAGTTGCTGCGTTTCACTGCACGCGCCGTCCCTGTGCCAGCATTTAGAATTCTCCCCGGAAAAGAATACCTCAGCCTACAATCACAGATCCACACCCAAGGACCCCAAGCCGTCCGTCGCATCCATGACCGCAACGGTAAACACTGCGGGCTGTGGTGGGAACAAGCCGGGTACGGCTACGTGGGTCTGGGCATGAGTCCCGAGGCCGAAAGCAAGATCGACATGGTGGAGATATCAGCGTATGGAGATGCATATCAGACTCGCAAAGGTCCGTACAAAGTGGAGGGGGAGATCAAGACGTTTGATGAGGATGATTTCCCTGGGGTGGGACCAGGGAGTGGGCTGGTGAATGTTCTGGTGGTGGACTGGGATGTTGGGCTGCCGGAGGGGATTGGGGAGAGGTGTACGGTTGCTGTGATCCATTCTAGGGCCTGGGAGGAGGCTATGCCGAAGGAGAAGGAAGTCCAGCTGGTGTAGTGGAGATGGGAAGGACAGGACCATGAGCGGAAGGTAGATAAGTTTCTGAGTATATGAGCGAGAGTATTTTGTTTCAAGGAACTATGATGTCTTAAAGGAGTGACAAACGTGCCATGTACTGCGAGAGGGGAATCGTGATGCCAGAGGGGAATGCTGTGGATGCGGGTATTTGTGCATCCCCCTCAAAGCATCATTTCTACTCAGCAATCCCGTGACAATTATTCCATTCATCAGTACCCTATCCAATTGCTCATGACTTCATTAATCCCTCAACGGTTACACGTAACAAAAGTCAAGAGCGTTCTCCCCCATCCCTTAGCTTCAGCTGGTTTTCGTCCCGCCTCGACGTCGTCCGCATTTCCCGCAAAGTCTTCCTCCGGGGCCCTCGTACCCTGCCACTGAGGTTTCCTATGAATCATTGCCCTAGAAGGAATCCTGCCGTCTAACCCCTCGGGATTATCCACCAACGGCGGCCTCGGCAATCCAGAAAAATCCTGCGGACTAAGTTCCCTAGGAGCAGCACCCGGCTTCAACCCCGTGACTCTTTCGAAATGCTCCACGTTGATGATGTGGAAACGAAGAACCCAGGAGCAGTCTTCATCCCATCTCTTGGGGTTCCTGTCCTCTGCCACGCGCTGCCTGATTAACCCACCCGTGCCAATTACCATTTCGTGATCCATGTCCTCATCTGGCTGTTGTAGGCCCGTGAGGGTTGGCTTGTCCACCCCGCCTCCTCTCAAGCGCAGAGAGACAAGAATCTTTGCCTTCTACAAGGTGTCAGAGCATTTATTCTCTGATATTCTTCATTTTTATCTTACCTTTGGGATTTTGTAGTCCTCCAGGGTCCTCCCTGTTATGTGTTAGTGGTGTCTTTAAAGGCTCCTAGTGCGTACCATCCTCAAGCTGCTTTCCAGCCCATATGAGCCTCATCTGGTCCACCGGCAGAAGGGTATTTTCCTGGACCCGCGCTTTGAGGCTCTCAACGGGGCCTTGGAACCCATCGAGGGTAAAAGCGTCGCCCTTTGGGGATGTCACTTCCAGCTGGTACCCTGCTTCTGCATTCGAGCCACTTGGAACCGAGAATTCTACTTGTCCAGAAGGTTGCCCAACAATCGCACCGCTCTGTTGGACCCGTTCACGTATCTCCGCGAACGAAAAAGAAGTCATGTCTCTCCTATAGTTATTAGCCTCGTCAACGACAATTCACAAGTCATACTTCTTCGGCGGGGTAATTTGCATCTCTATCGTTCTGACGTCGTCGTTTCCGTGGATGAGCGATCGGAGGGAGGATCTTGAAGGTCAGATGCTGAATTGCCTCGCGTAGGGCAACGTACATGGTCCCTTTCTTGGGTTGCTTGAGGACCTGAAACTGTCTTACGAGGTCATCTCGCACACACACGCCGTAGATCCATTCTTGGTCCGGCGCCACAAAGTAATCTTGGTGCTCGTGAGACGTTGGCGACGCTACATTGACGCCGCCGACCAAGATCTTGACTTTGAATAACCAGTCGGGAGTGACGTCGAATAGACGGATCGCGAGGGCTGTCTGGGCTACGGCATGTCAGCCGTCAAGCAACGAAGAATTGGGGTTTCCCCCAGGGTATCATTATAATACCTTTGGCGGCTACTAGGTAGTCCAATGTGGGACCTCTTTTTGCCTCTGCCGAAGTGTTCCGCGGTGGTTTCCATTTAGTCGTCTCTCCTGCGGCATAGACGCGAAGCGCAGCGATAGAAGCAGCAGCGGAACTTGTCTCATTGACGGTAAACTCACGCTGCCGCGTCAAGACGGGATTGTCCTCAACTCTTGGTGTCTGGTAGAGGCTGATCTTCATCTCCCGATCGGTGCCATCGGGAACTACGACGCTGTAGCCATCGCTAGAAGCCGTTCTTTCTTCTGGCCCTGACATTTTGGTCGGATCAAGAATTGCTGGTAAATTGCAGTGTGAGGATGGCAAGTTTATCAGAGAACCAGTCAGGCTTCCACACGTGATGGCAACCTGGAGACCATAGCGCCCCGCTGTCACTTTAACATCATTCTATTGATCCTGTCGTCATCCTATTCGACGGCTGCGGTGTGGCTTCAGCCGCAAGCGGGGGGCCGAAGCATGTCATGTGCTTCTTTCGACTACACTAGCAGAATCCAGCCTCGTTCACAACCTCCCCCGTCGTGGAAAACAAAAATATTCTCCCCAAGGTCGCCATACTTGATATTAAAAAGCAATAACTACTCGGAATGGCCGACTGCCCACCAGACAGCCCCCTCTCCACCACAGGCAACATCATCGGCCTCCTCACCTTCGCCCTCGGACTCTTCTCCTTCTGCGCAGCATTCTACGCCATCACCCACAACGCCACCCAGGAGATTGATGACTACGAGAAATCCCTGGCTGAGAGAAAGGCACATATCGCGCAGATACGGCAGTACATTGAGGATGCGGACGTGGCTGCCGACGCTGAGTTGGAGGGCAATCCCATGAAGGATTTGATATTCAAGACGCTGGATGATCTGGAGGTTCGCCGGCAGACGATGGAGAGAGATATTTACGGTGTTGGGGGGAAGCTTCAATGGTGGTATCGGCGCCAGGATAGTAAGTTCAAATCCGACAGATGATCCGGACGAAGATTCTTTAAAAACCTGGCCTGGGTTCATTTGCTACAAGTCCTGATGACTAACTCATTCCAGTGGCCATAGCAATGGCGAGGATTGAAGCCCAGCTACAGCACCTTAGCGCAATCCAGCTGACATTACTGCTCCAGTAAGTAGATCCATTCCGGGCGGGGAGCCTCTGCTGACTTCTCATAGCAAAGTCAAATCGCAGGCCGGCCAGCTGGATGACTTGGAGCGTGAGATCCGGTCTCTGAACCGCCGCAGACAATGACGACGGAGAGACGCATAGCTTGGTTGCCCTGGTCATCATGTCCTTACATAATACACATCTTCTTGGGTCGAGCAGGGGCATGAAAGCCGTTGGTGGTTCCTGGGTAAAGTCCGCAGTGCGGCACGCCAAAAACTCTTATCTTTTAATGAAGATATGAGTAAGCGGTATGGCCCCATTCGTGAGTTTTAAGAGGAACTAGTAGCCTCATTAGAAAGGGTTCATGTTACAGGCATTACGTGGCCCCTGAGTATGACAGAGGCTGTTACTTCTGCAGTCAGATTCCTTGGTTGGTAACTCTGGGAGCTCGCAAGGTCCTGATATTGGACGCTGACGGCTTGGAAATCACAGCCAGAGACTACATTAAAGTTAGTTATGGTGAAGTTACGGTGCCAAAGGAGGAAGACAAGGTGTCAATTTGACTTGTTTCACTCCTGATTTTGCCCCGGTCGCAATTATTCAGTTCATCCCTTTCAACGAAGTGAGTTCTAAATCCCAAGACCTTCGCGCAATTCAGAAGTACTGAACCTTTTACGACTCAAGGGACCATTTTGCGTCCGCCACAAGTAATGTTATCGCTCGGGGTATACAAAATCCCGAGCCCGTGTGAGTAAGCAACTGCTATAGAATTTTATCAACAAGGCGGAATAGCCTTTCTCGCCGTCCCTGAGTGGCCCAGTCAATTAGCCAAATACAAACAAGCTCGTCTGGAATCACTACGGAGTAATACCCCGGCAGCTTCCCCAGCTGTCTCACTCGCTCGGAAGTGCGCTCTGTCACCAGATTTCGCAATTCGAGGTTGGCGCCATCGCCATCGCCCTCGCCGTCAATGCCAGACCCTCGCCGACTGCTGCGGGCATTATGAAGATAGCGCCAAACCCGAGTACCGACAACGACATCGCCAAGATAAATGTCCTCACTGGTCGCGGAGTTTCTGGACATGGCTCCGCAGACACCCACGAGGAAAGTGAGTTCGATATTTGCGAACTGGTTGCGCAAACGCTGCGTTCAAAGCCCGGCATCCAACTCCCCAACGTCTCCTGGCATCACGAGAACGGTGTGATGGTGTGCAAACTGTCCAACGACGTAAATGTTGTGGTCCTCAGGAGGCCCGTGGTACGTGCAAGACAGTCCACGGTCAAATAGAGCGTGAATCGGATCGAACTCGTGCTCCATCGCACATATGATGGCGATGGTATACTGATTTGGCCTCGCCATGGAATACGCCGGTTCAGTCGTCGCCGCTAGGGAAGGATCGGCCTCCATGCCGGAACTTCCATCGTAGGGCACGAGCCCTTGCTCGACTCGGGAACCTTGGACTGCAAGGAAGATACATTGCCGCCCTCGTGTCCAGAGCATTGCGTTGGACGTGTCGGAAGAGCGCTCATCTGTATCCGCTCTTGGGTTTGGAGTCGCACACTTGAAATGCTGAGACGAAAGGGTAAAGCAGTTTGGATGAACTCGGCTTTTGAGAGAGGCTTTGTGAATATAGAGAGGACCAACCTGGAAAGAGCGGGGTAGAAAAGATCCTCGGTGGAAAAATATGTATTCGAAGCCAAGGCAATAAGGCTCTCAGCTTGGCGAGGTTACACAGCGAGATGTGACAACCGACGGGCATATTAAATAAGCCGCCTTATCCGTGCTTTAGCCGGCCCTCTCCTTACCATGTTGTGAAGATTGATATGACCTAATGATCTTGCCTACCGAGCTAAGGGGTCCCTCCCTGTAGCCCAACGGATCGAAACTTCAGGTGTCTACCCGAGATCTACGGTTACACTGACTCACTAAAGGCAGTAGAGGGCTCAATCAAGGCTGGACGTGCAGCTGAAAATTCCAGAATATCAACAGTGTATATAGTAGGGTATATATAGGGTGTCAAATATATACATGAAATCAAAGTCATCCATCACCCACCATGAGTGTCTATCCCAAGAATCCAATCAACGCCTCATCATGAGTCTATAAATCTTATGCACAATGCAATCCGCTCTAAACCAAAAGATCGGACAAGTCCCGCTTCTTGTTCCTCTGAATGCCGCACTTGTCAAGGCAAGCATCAATGCCAAGCGCAATGTTGGCCGGGATCATTTCCCGGAAGGTCTCGATATCCTTGCCGTCAAACGACTGGGCTCCTCCCAGAGTGGCCTGCACCACATCAGGGTTCAGGCCGAAGAAGTTCTGCGCAATCTGGTTCACGCCGGGGTCGGGGTCGTTGAACGAGGCCACAAAGACGGCATCCTCGCAGTCGGGGTTGAACTCCTGGTGGATGGCGCCCTGGGGGAAGACAGACATCTGGAAGGTGTCCATGGTGTTCTGGATCAGCCTCGCGCCGTTCTCGATGATAAAGTTGGTCACGAGGCGGCCCTTGACGATGATGTTGAGCTCGGTCGCGCGGTTGTGCACGTGGGCCGTGTTCATGCCGCAGGGGCCGAGGAAGGCAACCGTCATGGCGGCGCCGTTGCCGATAAGCGCGGGCATGGTGTGGGACGTGGCCGAGACGGAGACGCCGCCCTTGCCGCGCGACTCGCCCATCCCCGTCATCATGGTGGCGGCTTTGAAGTCGAAGACGTAGTCGCCCGGTTGGTCGAGGAGCTTGACTCGCTCGGCCTGCGTGGGGACCGTCAGGAGCTGGGCGATGAGGTCCTTGTCGCCGGAGCGGGTGTTGACGGGCACGATGGGAGGGAGGGTCGAGTCATCGCGTTGGGAGAGGGGGCCGTTTGCTGGTGCGGCGAGGGCAGAGCCCGCGAGGAGGAGCATTCCCAGGAAGTGCATTGTGATTTGAGGTATTACTTCTTCTTGAGGTATTAAGTTTCTTAAGGTAAGGAAGAAGAGTGAAACTTGGTGTGTTTCAGAGAAGGTGAGTTGTGGTGGTGGGTGATGATGCTGTGGTTCTTTGTCGCCATCACCGCGTCTATATAGCCTCCCCGCGCGCTGCTGTCTGCCACTGGAAATTATTCTTCTTCTCAGTGTAAGCACTAGAATAGCAGTTTCAACACAGTCAGATTTAGAAATGCCGGTGCAGCCTGCGACATTCCCGGCCATCTCAAGCACTCAGCCTCTCTGCGTCCCCTCCGCATAGGGCAACCATGTGGCTAGACAGGCTAGTGCGAAAGGGCAGAGATGAAATTCCTCGCTGGCATCGCATTCCATAATTAGTTTCCCAATCAGAGCCGGCCTTGGCATGAAACTCCCTGCCTTCGGACTCTCGGCTACCGGTCGGCTGGGGGGCTGGGGGCGGAAGGATTCAATCCTGCTGACCGTGTGGATACTTTACACAGCACTGGCAACGGCTTGATAGGCTGAGGCAAGCAAGGTTGCAGTTATACTTAATTGAGCCGGGCTGAGCTGTTGACAACGTGGCTCGCTAGTGGTTGTTTCCGAGATTATGCCATCCACTTTTTGGACTCACATGGGCATGGGTTCCTGGTTTACCTGTCAGCGACGAGATGATGAGATTGGGTTGCATTTTGAATCTTACCTCTTGGCGAGGGCATTGCTTGATCAGCGTGATTTGAAGATTTCGCTTGTACAAAGTGCAATGGAGCAAAGGGCATTCCCAGCAGAACATTTGGTGTTGACGATATTGGCAGTTCACAGGTTCCGGGACGTGGTGGGGACATGTTGTGATGGCGAATGCATGGTTTCTTATTGATTAACTGTCTCAGCCGGGTAACTAATCAAGAGATCCCGGCGTCGGGTGCAATCTTGCCGTTCATTCCGGTATCGACGTCAAGTTTGAAGTAGAGCACATGAGATCGCTCCCGGTGCCATAAGTGTAGCATGACCTCCCCAGATTCATTTGGCAAGAAAAAACACAGCCCGGGGCTTGTCATCAAAACATGCACCCCGACGATCCCATCGCCCCCAGATCCAAAGGTCCCAAATCTCTTGTCCGCCCAGCTGCGAGAGACGCCAAGAACCTGCCATTGCCGACCGCCCGTATCTCGTCAGACATATGACCGCCGAATGCCGGACATCTCCCACATACTCATCTAAGCATAGTCCCTGTCGTACATTTTGCAGTTTGTAAATCTGACCAGCCGGGATGATCACGGCCTTGACCGGCTTCAAGCACGGGAAGCAACTGCACTTTTCACTCGTGTTCAAGCTGAAGGGCCGGCATCACGATCGCCCTGTCGCTCCAGCTGCTGGTAAACCCGTGGATGCCACACCGCACCTCAGGCCGCGGGGGCAGCGAGCCAGCAGTGTCAGCGTTACACTTGGCTGGGTCTGCCTTCAAGGCGGCCGCTCGCTGCAGATAGGGATCCCGTCTTCCTCAAAGGGATCCATCTCGACTTCGGCAAAGAGGACTTTTTGCTCGACCTTTACCGTGTAGCTTACTCCCTCTATAGGAATTTATTTGCCGTTGGGGTTGCCGACGATGCACCTCTTGGTTGGTGGGTGATACGAGCAGACGTTGGAGCCGGCTGATTCGCAGAGGGCGGCGCAGATGGGGTCAGACGGGGGACTTTGTGGTGTCTAGCGCCGGCGCAGCAGAGCCTCACTTGTATTCGACGGTGCAGCTTGGGCTGGTGGTCTCGCGCTGCCGTCGACGCAGGAGGAGCCTAGGATGGCAATGTGAGTGTATGCCTTGGGCGGTCTTTTTTTCCCTACTCGATTCTCTTGAGACCTTATCAACGGCATCATACATGGCGAATAGAGGCCGTGGGTTCCTCGTTATGCGGCCTGCTCTCAGCTGTCTGTCCGATAACCATCCGAGTATGAATCGGACTGGACGAGTTTCAGTCTCTATTTTAACAGCCAAATTGATCCCCACGAAGCCTCACCTCGAACTTCAGCCACCTAGAGAAGGCCACTGTCTGGTATTTTACTATGCCGGCGCCGCCTCCACGAAATTTCATCGAGGCGCTGCCACATCGGTAAGTAACGGTTGTCTGTATAGCCTGCCTCCCGCGTCATGGGTGTGCTCAACGTCTTACGTGGACCTCACTCCGCATGCATTGCGAGCTGGGAATCCAGCGGCTAGGAGTCGATCCTTCATGATAAAACTGGGCCTCCATAGCATGCAGGCAGATGCCGAAGAAGGATCTTTCGCTCTTGCCCGGGGCATGTTCAGCTAGCCTTATTCTCAGCCTGCTGCGCCAGGATCCTCGGCTCCTCGGTGGGCTAGCGCTGTCTGACGGTGGTGGCTCCACGATGCAGGTATTGTACAGAATGCGACCCGTGATTTTGACTTGCATCTTGAAAATGTCCCGGGCAAATATATAAATAGGCATTATGCTTGTATCCAAGGGGACATTGTCGGCACATTTCGGGGCGTCAATACATGCCTAGGATTCTCCAAGGCTATCCAGCAGGTATTATCTACCCTGACAATTCTAAATCAACCCTGTACCGCTTGCTTGTAATTCGCTGGAAATAAGGCTAAACAGGACAAGCCATCTAAGCAAGTTGAACCGAGGTGTCATAAAACTCGAAGAGCATAAGCTGGTTGAGGAGAGTCTCCTTCCTCTGTATATCCCGTGAATCCACCCTCCGCCCTGCTGTACCTTGATTCTGGCAAATCCGGAATGCTTATATCTTCCCTAATTTGAAACGCAAATAGACAAAGTCCCAGAGGCACCCTCAAATTCATTGTCTTCCAGAATAGCGGTCTCCAGCCAGAGCAGCTCGAGTTGACCCAGTTACCCTGTAGCATAAGCTGCGGTTGGCTTGCCGCTGATTTTGAATCCCTGTCTCTTCTGTCACGTAAGATCCCCGCGGGTTCCATCCGTCAGTCCCTCTTTAGCTGTCGCCGTCTCCCAACCCCAGCAAACCAGCATCCCCGGAAAACCATCCACGCGATCGGAACCCACACGTTGATGCACGCATACAACGACAAACCGGACAAACCCTCCGGAGACAAAGGGAGGATAGCGTCAACTCCCACCACCGTAGCGGTAGCGAGAGCGTGAAACAGGTCAAAGGCCAAAAACGAAATCAGGACACCCTGGACCACTCGCTCTGCATCCTTCGGGCTGCTTATCCTGTACCGGGCGGTGAAGAGCAGAGTCGGTTCAACCACAGCGCTGAACCCGAGCGCTCCCATAAATTGGTAGAGGAGAACTCGGAGCTGAGGAGTGTTCCATGATTCCGACGCTCCGCAGGTGATGCTGCTCGTGTTGGGCTGGAACAGGAGCCCTGAACTTGCGTCCGGAGCAAGGGAGTTGAAGAAATTTGTTGGCGAGGACACAAGAGCTACGAGGGAGATGACAATGACGGCCGGCTACCACGGTCAAGTCAGTTTGCTGCGGATAGAAGTTGCAAAGAGACCACTCACCTCTACAATGAGAAATAGGAGCAGATACACGGGCGGCAGGACGCTCGACATATGTGTTGCTTCCATTCTTGCAAAGTCTACAACAATGGATCTGTGGAAGTTGAAACAAGTGAGGATGAGGTATGGGGAATAGTTAGGCCGGCTTGGAGGCGCGGACTCAAGCGACCCTAGCACGGAAGTAAGCAGAAGAAAAACCGAAGATACCCGTTTCTCAGTCGGTCTGAGGCGGCAGAAAAGACAGCCCTGAGAGGCCACGGGCCAGCCTACTGACTCATGTGTCGCAGAAACTCCAGATGTAGGCTTCTCATTGGTTCTTCTTTTTTTAACCGTCTGGTGTCTCGAAAGAATAGGGTAGGTTAACATGCATGTATTGTGATAATCGCCACATAGTAGAGGCATCACCGTAGCACAATGAGCTTAAACTTCGCCCCAGTCGACCCGGATTTCGTTTCGATGCTACTGATAGTTCAGGTTCTCCAATGTTTATCTAGATCTAGCAAGTTTCCTTAAATATATAACCTCTTTGAGAACCGATATGAGGTCCACGTCTGGACTAACATTTGTCTCGAGCTTTGTGTGAAAAAGCTCTTCAGTCATAACTCTGAGTGGCCACTAACGTGACGTCGCCGTTATGCACAGCTTCACCGTCATCCTGGTTCCTGGAACGGAATGGCACATCTCGATTGCTCGGGCAGAGCTGCAGCGAAACGGACGATTGGGATCCGACTCATCGGGTCTGGACTCTCGTGCTGTAGGTGCCCTCCCGGCCACTGTCATGTTTCATGCCCAGTGAACCGGAGAACATGACTCGATTAGGTTCGTCAGTTGACATAATGGGAGGAAGTCAAAAGCCTTTCCCCCCGTCTTCCCCATGGGGATCTCCTCATTCATTCCAAGAGCGGTTTAGCGTGCTTGCAAGATCAGCAGGACTTGGTCCGTCTGTCCGCATTCCAAACCCTTATTGCGACATAGTCGACGCTAGTTGGGGTGGCAAGGGGCGGGGAACGGGGAGACACGGACTTGCTCCGTTCCCATTCCTTGAAGTTGTCCACTGACCGATCTTCCCTAATATCCTCTCCCTACCAGCCAAGAAAACGCGGTATTGGCGACCGAGAATCGTTCGGTCTTCGCAGCATCTGGGCCCGAGTACTTAATTGATCAGCTCTGTTAAAAGGTGACATTGCCTACCGCATCAGATCCCCCCCATCCTTCGACCCGCTTCTATAGGGCTTCCCAGCACATCCTACCTGCAATTGTCGGTTTGAGACCACACACGCAACAATGATGGGGAAATCCGACGCAGGCGCGCAGCATGCCGATGATATTGATCTTGCCCAAACTACATCACGTTTGGAGCAAGACATCAAAGGGAACACGGTTGTTCTAAAGTCGGCGCACGACGACCTTGGATTGCTACGGACCGTCAAAAGGTTTAAGAAGGTAACAGCTGCCCCTCTATGTTATCTTTGGTGTGCTGACTTGACTTTTCTAGGCCGTTATCGTCTGCAATCTCCTGTGTATTGCAGCCGCATGTGACGGGTACCAAATCGTCCTTAACGGTAGGAATGCACGGGATCCTTGTTGCTCTTCTCTAACATTCTCGTCAGGAAATGTTATTGCCAACAAGGGATTCATCAAGCAATTCGGATTCCCTGACGGCGAGGGTGGATATCATCTCAATGCCCAGTATACAGCTCTGTGGGGGGCCATGCAGTCTCTTGGACAGCTGATTGGCATGGTGTTTCTGAACCCTGTGTCTGATAGGATTGGCCGAAAGATGACCATGTATCTGGCGTGGCTTATTCTAGCTGGCGTGAGTTCTACTATTGTATCGGATGGTCTTTTCGGGTAGTTTGCTAACAAACACATGCTCTTTTTAGTCCATCGCCATCGAAACCGTCGCCAATGACTGGAGAGAATGGAGCGGCGCCAAAGTCCTCGCTGGTGTCGGCGTTGGATGCATTCAGGCTACTCTACCCGTCTACGTGACCGAATGGGCCCCCGTTAACATCCGCGGCGCCATGCTCTTCTCCTACGGCTTCTGGAACAGGATCGGAAGCTTCCTCGCTCCCCTCGTTCTGACCCTCTCAGAAAAGGGCGATCCTCTCAACTATAAGATTCCTATCCTGACTCAGTGGGGCTTTCTGGGCGTAATGCTGCCAATTTTCATCTGGATGCCCGAGACTCCAGGTAAATAATTGCCCCCGACTTTTGTTGAACGTGGAGAACTGATACATTCCTCATAGCATACTTTGCCGCCCGCGACCAGCATGAAAAGGGCAAGGCCTCCCTCCGCCGCGTAAACGGAAACGTCCCCGGCTACGACGTCGAGGTCGAGTACGCCATCATTCAAAACACTATCCTGGAAGAGCGCCGCGAGCACGAGACTTTGGCGGACACCAGCCGCGGCTTCAAGCAGCTCATGCGCTCGTATATCCAGTGCTTCCAACGGAGCAATGCGCGGCGCACTCTGGGAGCAGCTCTGCCTGTGTGTGCCCAGCAGTTGACGGGTTTGGCGTTTCTGAACGGTTATGCGAGTCTGTTCTTTAGGCAGAGCGGATTCGATGATGCGTTTCTCATCACGACTATCTTGAGTACGTTACCAGACTCTGTGCTTTCGCAGATGACTGACCAGTGTTCTAGCCGTTATTGCTCTTCTAACGTCTATCTCTCTCATCACTTTAACTGACAAGTTTGGCCGCCGTCGGATCGTCATTATCGCCTCCATCGTCTGCACTGTCACCATGCTGGTCGTTGGCATCCTAGGCTTTGTGCCAAAGACAACCGCGCTGAAGAACTTTCTCATTTTCGATGCTTGCGTTTGGTCCTTCTTCAACGTCGCACGTGCGTCCCTCATGCCTTGACATCCTCCCCGACCATAGCAGTGCTAATCATTTAATAGTGGGCAGTCTTGGTTGGGCTTTCGTCGGTGAAGTTGCTTCGCAAAGTCTGCGTGTGCGAACGGCTGGTCTCGCGGCCGGGATTTCTGTCATTTTCGGGTTAACCTTTAATACTTCTGTGCCGGTTATGCGTAAGTATCTTCCCTGAAGATGACGTATAATATGCTCACCGCCTATAGTTGACGCCAGCGGTGCCAACTCGGGTTACAAGACGGCATTCCTGTTCTTGGGTACGGGAGTGGTCACCTGTGTGATTGCGTATTTCTACGTTCCTGAGCCTTCGCAGCGGAATCCTGCCGAGATGGATGAGATGTATGAGAAGGGAGTTCCCGCCAGGCAGATGAGGAAATTCGTGACCGACGTCCAGAGGCTTCGGCAGCACGAGGGTCTCCCTACTCAGTAGGGGGTTAATACCGACACTCAATTCAGCCAATAATAAGAAGATGTAACAGAGATTCAGCATCATGTCTAAGGTCTAGTTAAGTAGCTGTATCTCGGACTCGGAATAGCTTCATGCATCAAAATTGCGCCCACCTGATATCCCGCTTGCCTCTTACCAAATTGGCATAGATCTGCAACGAAACGAAGTGTGTCCCCTTGTAGGCGGCACATAGTGATGGACCCAAAAGGTAATGTTCCTTGCATGTGGTACGAGCAAGACTTTGTCGGCACGTTAGCTTAAGCAAGGTGGCCGCAGGCACGGCTCTTGAAGAAACCTCCCGCGGATCGGCCTTCTCTTGCCCTCAACAAGTTTGAAGAAACCAGCCTGGGTAGCTGGGGCATGGTCTGTCCATCTTCACTATGCTTGTACTGTGGTGTGTTTCAGACGGGCTGCACTTTTGCATTTGTCCCGTCAAAACCTGTTTGACCCCGCGGTCTAGGCGGGCTATATCGGGGTATTTTGCCATAATGGAGGGAAAACACACTCTCGCGTGATATGAGTTGTTCGTCTAACAGACGATGACGATGATTTGACCCGAGCCAAGGGTCATCCGCCCGTCTGTCCGGGGCGAAGAAAAGACTGCAGCGAGGCTCAGCATTTGCCTTGAGTCGCAGCGTATAACCATCGACAAAGACCCCTGTGAATGCCTCATGAAAGCGAGACGAGTACTTTAATTTCGTGCAACATCATATTATGTCGTATCCCGACGAGCTTCAGTCCTCCATTCGGCATCCAAGCATCCTGAGCACGCTGGCAATTTCCGAGGCCCAGAATTCCTCAGCCTCATCTGGCCCACAGGCCTGTCTCAGGAGCACATCATAAACATACAAGATAGCAAAGCAATCCTTCAGATACTGCTGAAGCCCGCTTCTCGCCTTCCGATGAGTCTCGTCATCCCTTGAGTCAAGCGGATCAACAGCCGTACTCTCATCCCCAACATCGCCGCCACCCGTAGTCAGCTGTCTTGACGTCCACAGATCCGTGACGCCCAGGGAACTCCAGAATGCGCGATGCGGAACGTTTTGCGCGGGGTAGTCATAGTCTTGGAGTGCATGTCTGCTCAGGAGTTGCAGAAGAGGCTCAACCTTCAGCAAGGATCCCTGGTCCTTCTGGCGACATTGCACGGCCTCTGTTAGGTTCAAGAGCATATAGGCCTGCAGCGCAACCCCTGCAACAAGATCCGTCCCAAAGGCATGGCCCCAATGTACGTTCCGCAGTTGTGGTATGAGGCCGTCTGCTGCAAGCTGGGAGAGAGCGGATAAGGCTTCGAGGCGAAGGTCTCTTTCAGGCGCAACGGCGGCTACGATGACGAGCATCTTGACTGCATCCGCTAGGCCACCATTGGACGGGAACGACGCCGGGTCGCCTACCCGTCTCTGCCAGTACTCTAGATTCTGGTGGGATGGCGACAACGGGTTGTGCAGGGCTGAATTTTCAGCGTACGAGTCGAGGCCGAAATGGCGTTGAGCGAAGAAGAGGACATTATCCGAGAACAGCTTCGTGGTGGCCGAGACTTGATTGATCTTGGCGACCTCGGTTTGGGAAAACTCCTTGATGGTTGCCGAGAGCACGCGGCTGAAGTGGCCGAGAGTGGATGACTGCGAAAGCAAATCGAGAGCCACAAGATCAAAGTTGCTGGTGATGGTGGTGGAACATTGGAGGCGGAAGTGAGATGCGGTCGTTTTCCAGGGGATTTTGTGATCAAGATGCATTTTGACAGTGGATTGATTGGTCGCGGGAGGTGTGTTGGATATTGATTGACGCTGCGCCTCACATATGGTGATGTTTCACGATGGCTCTCCTGTTTGAAGGTTGCCTGAACAACCCGGTGAGGGACACAAGTGCCAACGGCTATGCTGACTCAGCGTTTGGCGAATAGAAGGCTCCCACTGGAACTAATTATAGAGCTCTATAGAGGTCTTCCTCGTCGAGTCTATCAACCCGGCCCTGCCAATATTAAATTCAGTGCTCGGGTATAGTAGTTTTGCAGAGGCGAGAGTTATTTACTGATGGGTAATACTTGTGATATTGGCTGGTTTCCCCACAGACCAGACTCGTACTAGGTGTCCCAGAACGTGGCCGTCAAATTTCAACCCCACATGGTTGTTCCGCACGCTGCAAGCAGGAGAGGTGCCTGATCATTTGGGGAAGTTCTGGCCTCGGAGACTGAAGAGCTATGCCAAAGGCCGACATGGAGGTTAACAAGGTTACTTTTGGTAGCGACGACAGCAGCACACGACTCCGCCTACAATTTTACATTGTCCAGACCGTAAGCCGATCGGGCCAGGCCCCAGCCCCAAACACTATCGACCAACAGGAACCTGGCCGAGACACTGCACCACGGAACCGTCTCGGCTAGAGAATTGAGATCGTCGACCTTTTCCGAAATGTGGGTTTTTGGGCGTTGGCGAGAGCTGGCCACGATATCAAAGAATTTTAGTACAAGGCTTATTTTGACTCCTTTCTCCTTTACTTTATATTCTTTTATTTACGATATCAACACCCTATCAAATCCAATTCTCTTATTCTCATATAAATTATAAAACAATGGCCACTTGCTTACAAGAATTCAATGTCGAAACCAGCCTCTCATCGGCATCAAGCGATTGATCAACAAACAATGGAAGACCCGAGTTATTGTTTGCGAACCAACCACCTCCTCCTGATCCTTCAGCTTTTATCCGAGAACTTTGAGCGTCGTTTCCGCTCCCGAGCTCTTCATGCACCTCAAACTTCCGTTTGGGAACCCTTTCGCTGATTAGTGAAGGCGGTCCGGCTGGAGTGTACGTCGTGTTTAACCGAACGAGCCCACGCTGTTCGAGGCAGTCAAACAAGTGAGGCCAGCAAGGTCCTGCCATGTCTGCCACTACCACAAAGTAGCCCTTCTTTACACATACCGACAGGAGTGTCAGCCGTGCAAGCCAGCTCCCGCATGCTCTCATAGCAATGACAGGTGAGGTCGGCGGGTCGAGAATTTCATCCCAGTTGTCGACTATCGTTATGGTTGGTATGTTATACGCCGCCAGGATTTCCTGAAGGGACCCATGGGAACTCGAACAGCTCCACCGGGCTTGTCGTTGTTCTTCGCAGTTTTGGCGTGAGCCTTGGCTGTCGTGACGGGAACCGGGAGAGAATGTGATTCCGGTCAGTGCTTCAATGATATCCAAGTCAGCTACCCACCTGCTGCCATCGTAAGCTGGCGTTGCTGTCTCGACCATCTTGACAGCATGATCGATTGCGTTAACCGACATCTGCATGGATGGCCGCAGACCGAGCTCGTATTCAGTGAAGGAGAGATGCACGGAAGTGTTCTGGAAAGAGTTCTCTAGCTTCCCGTCGAAGTCGGCATGGTTAATGACGCGCCAGTTCTGATCAACCGGCTTGGAGACCTTGACTGTTGCTGGTCGGACCAGAAAGCACACACCAGGTCGGCCAATGTTTCCGATGACTCTGCGGACATTTGGGTCTGGGCGTTGGTGCGGGTCTAAGAGCAAGGCGCTTGCGACATAGATTGAGTTCCCTGTTGCGAGTGCAAACGCACTGGAAAGTTGAACGGGATCAATGTACGGTCCGGAATCCAAGGCACATATCAGAGCGAATACCTGGGGTAGCGTTGATAGATCTGAGGAATCCCCTAGCCGGCGTACTGACCAATGCTTCGGAAAAAGTAGACGGAAATTGAAAGGATTCTCGAATATCCTTGTGGTGATTGTAGAGCCGGGCATGTGCTTGACATGGGAGACGGCTGAGGCGCAAGCGCTGACTGCCTGAAAGCCCTCATGTCTGTTCCAGAAATGGCGAAGGTGCTGCCTGAGACTCGCCGCATCGATCATCTCTGGAGTCAGCAGCTCTTTCATGCCCTTTTCATCCAGCCTCATCTCGGGATAAGGGGATCCATTAGGCAGGCTTTCTGCCCAAAGAATTGGCTCGCGGCTGTTGTCATCTAGGTATTGATACTCTCCGTAATGGTTCGAATTAAGGAAGCTCAGGGCTTCGTAGAAATCCAGGCCACCCACTCCGAAGCTCAGGTTGATCTTGGCCGAACTGACCGAATCTATAGCACTAAACAGGTCACGGTCCTCGTCTTCGAAACTCTCGCCCAGGTTCGCCCTAAGAGTCTTGTAGCCGCCGTCTGGAACGAGTGCTGGCAAACATGGCCTGTGTTTCGACACCTCGCTCTCTAATTCGGGCGGTACCGAGCCCAAAGTGAGGTATTCATGGAGCTCGGACTGCTTAATGGCAACCCAGCGCCTTGTTTTGCCAGACAGTACCACCCGGCCGGTATCCCTCGGCCTCGAGAGGAAGAGGAAGCGGGGTTAAGCCATCTTTTGCTCATAAAGAGACAATATGCGGGCAATGACTTCTTTTTTCCGCTCGTAGCCTTTGACAACGCCAATGAAGTTGGTCACATTTGAGATGTCAAACAATTTGGGGGGTGGTTGGCCTTTGCCGTAGAGAAACGTTCCCGAACGTCGTGCGCCGAGTTTGAATAGCTGCACGGCTGTGGCCGATGAAACACCGTCAGAGGAGTCGGTTATACCCTTGGCGGCGCTGTAGAGAAATTCCAGGAAATCGAAATCACTTCTCTGTGCCTTGGAGAGCAAGTCCAGCTTCGCACAGGCGACGATTCTCTTCAGCCAGAAAGACGCTCCATCAATCAGCTTGATAACATTTGGTGGCCCCCAAGTGAAAACCACTGCGCCAAGGATAGCGTAAGAAAATTCTTCTGGCGTGATTCGCGTGTTGTCCTGCCCAGCCGTTGCTGTGACCTGGACAGGTTCGCCATAGTACTGCATTCGCGCCAAAAGCAGAGACCATGATACGCTGCCTGGATGGACAGACTCTAGCCCAAGGGTCAAAAGAGATGTGGGTTTGAAGAGCGCATCTTTCATACCCACATCTATGCCTTTTCCGTCTATCCCTCTATACACAACCATGTCCGGATATAGATGCCATGAGGTGATTGCAAGCAGAGCCGCACCATCCTGGACCTTTTGCGGAACCCCCTGAAGAAGACTCTCCATGGCTTTCAGTGCTCCAGTCCAAGCCATTGTCACGCTTCGATATGGCGTCTGCTCCGCGTTGACGCTGATGCCACAATTATTGATGATGATCTGCATCTGTTTATTCTCGAACATCTTTGCCTGATCCGCGCTCTGCAACCAGGCTCGAGCGCTGGCGTCCCACTGAGAGAGGTCTTGTCGGGATATCTCCTGACACAGGGCGGCTCTGGTTGAGGATTGTCCGTCTGGGAAGAGATCGTCGGCGATTGATGCAGCCAGGGTTTCCTTTTGATTCTCGACGAGCTCCACCCAGATTGACGTGGCCTCCTCGCCCTTGAAGATGCGAGCCAGCATGCAGGCCAAAAGATGCACTGCGATGGAAGATGCCCCAGAAGTGGCCGCAGCCCAGATGCTGGTCAAATCGATGCCGACGTGTGCTGAGAATAGCCCATCTCTGAACTGTACGCCTTGTGGACTGATTGAAGTCTTGGTAGCAATTTCTGACACCCTGGTGCCGTAGGCGCGGAGAAGATTAGGCGTTTTCGGTACGACATCCTTGAAAAGCTCCCCAAGCTTCCGTGCCGTCCGGTGCAGTGGTCCATCCTCCGCAGACTCTTTGCGTTTCTTGGATATCGTTCGGCCAATTTGAGTGTATTCGGCTGGCGCGTCGTATTTAACCAAGGCGAGGTCAACGTTAACCTGGACTAGGCTGACGTTGTGTCGATTTTCGAACGCGGCAACTGCGAAGTTGGGGTTCATCGCGGCCGCCGTACGATGCCTTCAAGATATCATATCATGAGGGCCAACCATAGAACCTATCAAAGATCAACGGACCGTGTCGTCAATACACGCTCACCTCATATGGCATATGATGACAGGGGAGAGGGGGAAAAGGACGGGTGGTAAGTCGGGTGTATGTAGGCGGGGACTTGTTACATGTTGCCTCAATAATGATAGAACAATAAATTCTCTAGCCTTAAATTCCAGGCCGCGGATGACGCAGTTTGTGATGGCAGTGCTATGCTGCCATGTCAGTCATTAGGCAGCATTGCAGACACTATGGGGCTGCAACTCAATCTCCTGTCTTCTGGTCGTGCTTGGATGATCGCCAGCCAGTCTTTGCTGGCCTCTCCGACTCCCAAGCCCTTGAAAAGATAGAGGTTGGGGTTAACTCCCGTGCTCCGACACGAGGTTGGGCCATGGACACCACTCGTCAGGTCAGACCGACCAGATCAGCTGGCCACGCTTCTTCACGGCTGCCTCGCACCTTTCCATGGTTTCCATCCACAAAACAAGGCTGTGCCCGGGCCGCTTCACCGCCTGTTTTAGCCAAGCCTCACGCACACCGTCCGCATTGAGGGGTCCAGCCAGCCATGTTCAGGCCTTGGCAAGTCTCGGTGTCAACTTGTCGAGGAGAACAACCAATAACGTCGTCCTCATTGGAGGCTCTGGGTTTGACTTGACGAACCAGTGATGTGCGCATTGCGCACCCCTTTCAATCTTGGAGACGCGCAGCTCGCGCGTAGTGGCCATTTCTCACAAGAGTGAAGCCAATGGGGCCAAAACGCCAAATTTCTTTTCATAATAAACGCCTAAACAGTTCATTATAATAACTTCCAGATGTATTTATGTATAATATAGCCCACTACATGCCGAAAATTAAGGTGTGTTGCCGCAGCCATATATATGGCGACAGCTACAGCCTTCATACCCTCACACTTTTAGGCTTGGCTGGAGAGCACCATTGCCCTAGTTTCCCGCTCCTTGATGACGTAGTTGGCCTTTTCAAAGCGAACTTCAGCCAGATGGAGATCACACCTCTCAAGGGAGACGATTGCCTCATCCTCATCAGTGGACCCTTCCTGAAGATCACCCGCCAGCTCGGCACAGGTCCAGCAGATCCGATGCCCACAATCCAGCGCCTTCAGCGGCTCACCATGAAAGCACCAGGAGCAGATCTCGATCTTTGTGACGTCGAGTTGGGGAATCCTGGTGTAGAGGTTTCGAAGGTTCTGGTAGTGAGCTGACCAGAGCGCCACCAGCTCATCGGACTGCCCGGCAGTATCAAACAACCCCAGAAGGTCATCCAGCTCACCAAAGCAGTTTTTGATCTCGTCGTCCCAGAATTTTATCCCATCATCCTCAAATGTCGATTCAAATGTCCCAAAGCTTATGACCTTCCCGGTATTGTCCTGGTGCTTGGACGTCTTATGCGTCTCGCGGAAGTTGACACATCTCTTCCCCTCCAAAATGAAATCACACGGACAGGCTCGACTCATGAATTCGGCGATTGCCTCTCCAAATTGAGATTTGTACGTCACTGCGGCATTGCCTTCGTCTCCCACTCGGGAATTGAGAGCGCTGCCATTGTAGACGTCCTCCAACCTTCCAGGCTGCCTCCCATTGGACCGATATGAGTCGAGAGCAATGATTGAGCAAATAGCAGGAGTGACGATGGAGCAAAATTCAGGTGCTGATAGTTCAGTGGTGGTAGACTGGTACGCTATCATTGCCGCTCTCAGGAGGTCGAAGAAGGTAGCCGAGAGACGGTGATCCAGGGGATTGCCCGCCAGTAGACTCTCAAGAAAGTCAAAAGGCCTCTCCAGGTTGTTTCTGTAGTGCTCGAAGGCCTTTTTGAACATGAGATCCTGGATCTCCGAACTGAGGAGGCCCCGTGCTTCAAGCTTAGTACGCCTAGCGTTTTCCGTTGCCTCATGGATGAGCGAGTCGAGTGCCCGAACCTGCTGAGAAAACAGATGTTGATTCTCTGCTCCAGGAACACGGATAAACCGTACAGACGAGTAACAGTCCCTCAGCAACTCACGGATGGTCGTGATGGGAGTGTTTCGCAGTTGGTTGAGCATCCAACGATGGGTACTGATGACATCGTTTTCCTCGAGAGCCCGCAGATGGTCATTCAGAATTGTTGTAGTGGTCTTGGAAGCGTCCCAGTCGGCGATATCGCCTGGGGACTCGTTCAACACCACGATCAGGTGCGGAAGGATGACCCTGTTGACGGCCGTTTTCTGGGAGTTCTGGGCCCATTCCAGAAGCTTGACGATGACGTGCTCCATCATCCTGGATGCAGAATGAGGCACGACGTGAACGACGACGTCAGAGAAGTTGTAGAGCAGGCGTGGGAATAGCTCCCTGACTGCCTTTTCCCTAGTGCCTTCGAGGTCCAGGGGGAAAACCCGTGTCTCTCTGAGGAAAGAGAAGACGTGCATCGCCCAAGAAAGGGATTCGGTCGTCTTGGTCTCGATCACCTCTCGAAGTTTTACAAAGACACTTCGCTTTGCCTTGTTCGCGACGGGTTCCCCATCCCCTCCGTGAAAACCCTCGCAGTCAGCGTAGAGCAACGGGTGCCATGGCCGAGCAGCATCTGTGTCAGGGGCAGGATAGAGATGCACATCACCGGTAGTGGGTACGGTGCTGCCGCGACGTCCGGCGATGGGAAGTGAGACCGAAGCATCCTCGGTTGCTGCTAGGCGTCCAAGATCCCACGGTTTCTTCATGAGAACACGTATAAGGGTGCTCTTGCCTGCACCGGTGTTTCCAATGAAGGAAACGAGTTGTGTGTAACAAGGGGCCCCATGTTCATGCCTCTTCTGGTGATCCTTGACCAGGTTGGAGAAGCGTGGAAACTCCTCGAGCCGGAGCTTTCCCTTTTCCCCCTTGTCAATAGAAAACCAGAGGCTGAGAAAATCCTCTTGGTGTAGTAGCTGTTCGTCAGCCGCTTGCTGATTAACAATCTCCTTGAACAGTAGACTTTTCGAAGTTTCAGTATCAGCATCTGACGTGCGGTGAAGGTTGAGAAGAGGCTCACTGTTCTTGATATGACACCACTGGATGAAGAGGGGTTGGCTCCCTATGAGCAGGGATACCGGCGCAGCAGTCCAGGCATAGAATTTGATTACACTTGGTGCAATATTTCTCACCAGGCTTGGCTTCGCAGCCGACGCAAAGGGGACGTCCAGGTTCGATTTGAGAGGCTCCTTGGTCGGAATCAGATGTACCAGTGGAGGAAGAAACCTGCAGCCAGGGGTCTTCGTATCCTTCAACAGGCAATGTCGGCCATATGAAGTGGTCAGCCGCTTCTGAGGACTGGGATGTTTCCATGGTGAGAGATGGGCTGGCTGCCATGAGGATGGACGACGGCGACTTGTGATGCTTCTGGGTGGTATTCAGGATATGATGATGAGTGGGAGAACTGAAGAGTGATGTGACTGCATCGTGTATTTGTACAGCGGCAACCCCGCGTTTCTTCTCTCTTTTCTCTCCGCCCTCCCGGCTGCCTCGCAAGGCATTCTCGCATCACAACGGTTACATAGCATCAGTCAAATGCTCTTGTTGGGGGTTACCTGCAAGAACATCGACATGACTGGTTAATTTTATCGACACTAACCCGAAAGACTAGAAGTAGATAGTGTTGGCCGTGTTTTTGAGTTGGTTGGCCATTGGGGGATTGACACGTTATTTGCACATTCGTTGGTACGTGATTACGAACTGGAAAAAGTTGGATTTGCTAGACCCTGTCCAGGATTTGTGTATGCCACCTGCGCCATGCTCTCTGATACCCGATTCCAGCGGTAGTTGGTTGTTCATCGGTCGCGGCCGAGGATCCCCCCCGGGGACTAGCTAGAGATGGATGAGGCAATTGTGTGCAACCAATCAAATCGTGTACTGGAGAGCTAGCCGTAAAATCCCACTGCCCGAGGGCAATTGAGGGCCAAGACATCGAGATACACTCGGAATTATCATCCTCCTGATAAAGTGGCAAACTGCAGTGCAATTTAAAGCTGGTTAATAGCTGCTCTGGAGGTAAGGACGAGGATAAAAATGACGGCTAAATGTGTGAGTACCTGATGTGATAATTTAACAGATTGATGTGAGAAGAATCAGTCGATTGCAAGGATAAAGAATCAACATACAGGAATGGGGGGAGCCTTAGGTTCACCAGGGAATCTAGAAGAAGCCTCTTTATTTCTCTAAAAGTAAGTTCCGGTATTTGCTTCTGATTTGTTCGCTTGATAATATCCAAGGACCTTACTTTTCCACATCACTTCAGTACATACCTACACTATGCATGTACACCGCTTCTATGTAAGCCGCTTCTTGCTCGTTCAGGGGCAAGTTACTTCTGCGATGACGAACACAGTTAAGTACATACACCTCACCTATGTTACGAAAGAGCGACATCTGGGACGGGGATTATACTGCCCAGTTTTCGCTGACGGAAAGGAGCAAACTATACGGATAGTTCTACGCTATTTGAGTTTAAACCGAAAGCAACCTCCAGACTCTCCCCTTTGTCAAGAGCTCCGTGGGAAGGAAAATTATCAAGCTCTATCACTAGGACATGACAAACTGTGACCTAGCTAGCCAGGCGAGATATCTAAGGTCGAGCCTAACCTACCCCGGCCCCCTCCTAGACGTTTGCGGCCTGGAT